>PVKB01001240.1:220034-464377 GCA_004027205.1 Ctenodactylus gundi | reverse complement strand
CTTTGACTCATTAGTTGTGGGGTCTAGCGCCACTATGAGTCTTAGTACATCATTCATGTAGACGATGCAGAATTCTCTCTTGTATAGGAAACAGTCATTTGGTTGCTTTCAATTACAAAATATCTCACAGGCTAATTTGTCCTCAGTAGTGTTTCCCTGTTACTATCCTTCTCTCGGCTATGCTTGTCACTTACAGGGAGGGTGACCATAGTGTACCAAAATCTCTCACGCTTGATCTTGTTTGCTTCCTAGTCTTCCTCTATATTAATCTCTGAGTATTTTTACTTTAAGATATGCCAGTTTTATTCTTCCTGTTTAAAATTCATCTTCAGTTTTCTATTGATTTTGGGATACAACGGAAAGTTCTTGAATTGTCCTTCCATGCTGAGTTCTTACTTATCTATATAATTTCTTTTTGAGCTCCATGTTGCACTTCTTTCAGGTACGTTCTTGTCTCAGGGCATCTTTCTATTACAAATTGCTGGGGCTGCTTTCAAGCTAAGCCTCAAGCTGTATTTGTCCACTAAATAAAGGATGTTGCCATTAGAGCTTTTCTAATCAGTTCTTGCACACTTTGAACAGCAATCTGTGTGTGTGTGCACGAGTGTGTGTGTGTGTGTGTGTGTGTGTGTATGGTACTAGAGATTAAGCGTAAGACCATCCTCAGCCCATTTCTATTTTTGAATGTTTGAGACAAGATCTTGCCAAGTCAATTAGTTACCTCGCCCATTGCCCATGCCAGAATTGAACTTGCAATCTTCCTGCCTCAGCCTTCCAACATGCTGGGATTATTGGCCTGCAATACCCCGCGCCCATCTTAACACAACGTTGATCAGAACTTATTATAATTTTATTTCATTGAACCTCATTTCTACCAGACTGAAAGCTCATCCAATAATGATCACACATGTGTTGTTCATCCCTATGTCTTTACTACACAGTGTAAAGCATGATGGAAAATATAAGTATTAAACAAATAAACTTGGAACGTTGCATGATTATAGCCTTGATTACTTGTTCTGCAACTCAATGCCTTTCAGGTCACATTAAGCTGATTCATCCTGATTCATGGATGTACTGGAAATGGTAGTGAGGGAGCTAGGAAAATAATTGGCACATTAAATAGGTGGAAAATGCAAGCCTTACAGTAGGGACTATAAGGAACAAGAAGGAGGTTTCTCAGTACATTTTTTCCCTGATTGACCTCTTCTCAATTTACTGTCAACTTTCTAGCAAGGTAACTGAGGGTACCCAGCAATTGCCTCAGCCACGTTATTTCTGATTCTGTGGCATCCAGGCAGAGCATATTATCTGCAATTACACTGGCAGGTAAATGGCAACAATTGGAGGAGAATTTGATATAAACAGAACAAAGAAACCCTGATCTTCACTGAGGGTGAATATTCTACGACACATAGAAGGTATTCATTATTATCAAACTCAAAAGAAATGGGAGAAATGGGATAGGATGTGATGGGCTGTTTATGTCATCCTCAAACACTTTTGTAATAATAGACAACTAAAGGGGTGTCAGCGTGTTTGTCACCTTTCTTAGGAAAGAGCTGGAGAACAAAGATTTTCCTACAACATTCTTAATTCTTATTTCAAATTAAAGGTGTGATACTTTGACACTCAAATACATGAAGAAATATTTTCAAAGTCTAATCTTTTTTTAAATAAAGGTAATCCATGAAAGTGACATAGAACCCTTAGGATAAAATTAAGTCTTTTGTAGTAAATAGAAGAAAATGACCTTGAGAACAGACTACATTGTTTCATGTATCAAAAGACACCCTTTAAACAGTCCCTATGTAAGTAATGCTATGTTTTACATTTAAAATATTGCTATATTATGAAATTTAGTTCCCATTGCCAGTTATTATATCTACTTATAAACAGTGCAGAAAAAGAAATGGGAAAATATACAATACCTTGGTCAAATAATTAAATAGTCTAGGTTGTTACTGAGACCCATTTGCCAGACAACATATCCATGATTCATTTAACAACTCGCATGGTGTACAAACACCACGGGACAGACATAGCCTCAAAAATGTACACAAAATCCCTTTGGCTGCATTTCTGACATGAAGAGAATGCTCTTGTGTGAAATGATTACAGTATAGATGTAGTTATTTTCAACCCATGTTCAATATCAATATGAACAAAAGGACCAATGAATGATAAAAACTCTTAGATGCAAAGAGTGCTCATATCTGTTCTGCAAAAATGCTAATATCCTGGTAGTTTTTCCTGATTTTTGGCCCTCCAGAGTTCTCTTATGTTTAAGTTTCTCTTTGACATGTCTCCTGAGTGTTGGTTCACAATTCCAACCAGCAATACATATATATGCAGCAGGTACACATTTTATTTTATATATATATATATATATATATATATATATATATATATATATATATATATGTCATGTATTCTATATATTTCAATTCCACAATATTTGCCTTCTAAACAGAGGAAATAGCTCTATTGTGTGTCAGCTTTTCCTCAAACGAGGTTCCAGATCACCTTTGTAAAGGCAGACTGAGTGTTTAGTTTAAGCACGTGCTTGATGCAACCTCCTTCTGGGTTTGAAGAATGTAGAATTGCACCTTCTCCCTCTTTGTGGTTCAGATGCCACCACAACTTGACACAATTAGATAAAATTGTGCTGTCACCGCTGAAAGAGCCAGAGATGGTTGACTTTATATCTAAGGTTGGGTGTGTCACCTGACAAAGAGATTAATCCTGTTTGCCTTGTATTGCAAATATAATAATAATAATAATAATAATAATAATAATAATAATAATAGCCGTTAATTCTTATTGAGTGCTTAACATGTGCCAGACACTGAATTACATATGCTTATAAATGGCATTTTATTTGTTCTTCACAATGGCATTAAGAGAAGGTGCTGTTGTCAGTACTAAATAAATGAGATACCTTTCCGGGTTGAAGATCCAGAATAGTATGTGTAAAGCTATAAAATTACTACAATTAAACTTGCATGATCATTTTATCTAAATATTTCACCTTACTGTCTCCTTAACTGAAGTAAGTAAAGATTTAGTATCTGTGGTCAACATCAGTGAGACTGCATAATCCCTTTCCTGTTTAAGTCTCATTAGAGGTTGACACAACCTCCCAGAGGAAATTTTATCCTAAAAACTTTTCTAAATAGTTTTGTAGTCTTTGGTCTACCTTTTCATATGCTCTGAAGAAAACACCATGGATCAATATTTTTATCTTTACTTTCTCACTTTTTATCTGTAATAGTATAGCATTTTGTTTTTTTCTTCTATCATAGCTCTTACGATTTCTAGAAAGGGTACTTATTGAATATATGTCATGAATCAGGCAATATAATAGTGTAAGAGATGCAACAAGAGACAATAGTTTTAATCGACATATTCAAATAAACAAGCACATAGAGACTCTTCTCAATGATCCTAAGAATTAAGAAGAAAAGATTGAGATAGAGAATTTTTGGAGCAAGCAATGTTAGTTGACATTTTCCAGAAAATTTTCTTTGAAGATGTTTCATTTATGTTGAGACCTAAAGAAACTGGAAAGAAGAAGATGATCTCATAAAGCAAAATAAACTCAAAAATTGCGAGACCTTGCATGTTGGAAGTGTTTACAGACCCCTGGGGCTGGCATTCAGTGACAAATACGGTTCAGCTCTGTGTAGCATCCTGAGTGATAAAATAAGGAAATTGCAGTTGATCGCAAGTTGAAAGAAAACAACATGCAAAGTTTTTAGGAAGGAAGTGACATTATTTAATCTCCCCTTTAATAAAATATCTTTTGCCAATATATAGAGAAGAAATTGAAGGGACATGAGTCACTAGTCAGTAGTCACTTGTAGTGATCTAAATATGAGATGATGCTGGGCTGACTAAGGGGATAATTGCGTAAATTGAGGAAGTGGATGACTGAAATGTAATGCATTCACGTTGCCATGAATTGAATAGAGAGTGAACAAGGGAAAAGCAGCAATGTGTGTCTCTTGAGAGTGCTGAAACGGAAAAACCTAGAAAGTGGAGCTCCTTCTGGGACTAAGCGGAAAAAGAGTAGGAAAGTAGGGCCAATTAGGAAAAAAATATTTTAATCAAATTTGAAGGGCAGATGGCTATTGGGTATCTAGTCTTAGAAGAAATTCTATAATAGAATCAGAAATTGGAGAATGATCAGCATATATATTCTGTTTAAATCCATGGAAGCTGATAAGTTCATCCAGATACCGAGAAGTCTTTCAGGTCAAGTTCCACATTCAGAGGTCAAACGGAAGAAACTGAGATGCTAAAGGAACTTAAGATGGAATGGATGGAGGAGCAAGAAGAAAAGCGAGCCGAGTGTTGTCATGGGAGTCAAAGTGGGAGGGCATTTAAGAAAAATCAGAAGATGTGATCCAGTATATCGAACACAGGGCAAGTAAAATAAAGACAAATATTTTGTACATTTGATTTAGCACTGTGGTTACCAGTGATGACCTTGACAAAAGCAGTTTCAGTGAAGTGGGAGAGAGGGAAACTAGATTACCAAGGGTCAAAGAGTAATGGAAACCAAGAGTAGTTTCAGGAAACTCTCCCATAATCCAATGCACTGAGTCCCCAAATTTCAATTGTATAAAATGTGAAGTGCTGTTATTCAAGGTTAATGAAATGACCCGTGTAGCTTTCATGCTGGTATCTCCAAGAGTCTGGCGGTGTGATCCATATTCATTCAAGTCCTGGCTGCAATTTGCCACCACATAGCAACTGTCCACTCCTGTTCAAAAATAGTTACACCTGACTCTGTGTCCTGTGGCTGCTTGGCTTTCGAGGACATCTGCGCTGATTATGACATCTCCTGATATCAAACTAATTAAAATAATGTTGGGTGTTTTGTGCTCATTTCCTTCCATCTTAATTTAATCTAATCCATTTCTCAGTATGGACATTCTTTCCTGTCTCAGTTTCAGTGTGCAAGACCTCAGTTCACGCAATCGTGAGACCACAGGTCGGTGAAACAACAGGCTCAAATTGCCAAACATGTTCTGCAAAATTTGCGTTGTAAATTTTCATTGCACAGGATTAAGAGAAGATGTTGTATTGTATTGTTGTTTAAGACAGCTAGTTTAGCTCTAGCTACTTTGAGATGCCAGTAAAAATGACTCAGCAGAAGGTCCTTTCATAGGAAAGTACACCTGCTGCCAAGTAGGTAGTTCACAAGGCTGGCAGCAGGTGTCAGGATCAGAGACAGCTTGTCTGCATTTAGTGGAAGACATGGGCTCTAGAAAAGGTAGTGAGGACTGGAGGAATGGCACAGCAGTTGAAGTGCTTGCATAGCAAACACTCAGTCCTGAGTTTGATTACCCCACCACCATGTACATTGGGTGTGGTGGCACATGCCTATAAATGCAGAACTCAGGAGGCTGAGGCAGGAGGATTGCTGTGAGTCCAAGGCCAGTTAGAGCTATTTAGTGAGTTCCAGACCAGCCTGCACTCCAGAGCAAGACCCTGTTTCCATAAATAAATAAATAAATAAATAAATAAATAAATCAGAATGAGAAGGAAGTAAGAGGGGTAAACTATGGGGGTCTGTCAATATAGGAAGGGCTTAAGTTTGTGTATTAAGAACAGGTCCCAGTTACTGGAATGGAACACAAAGATGTTTAGTTTTCAAAACAAAATATGACTTGGAGACAACATGTCAGAAACAAAATCAGGAATGATTCAGCTCAGTGCTGAAAAATTGCACATAGCCCCGAATCCTGGTCAGGAAGCAATTTATGAGATCTGTGTATCAAAGCAGGTGAGGCAATACTTAGTGTTTTAACCCATTTTCACAGTGGGCACTGGATAAGCATGAGCAAAATCACAATGGATGCCATTAAATATAACTCTTAATTCAATATTGCTATTTTATTTCTGTCTTAAATGCCAGCTGCACATCTCCCATTTACTTAATGAGATGCTCTTCCTTTGTATCACACCCAATGCATTTAAAATTTAATTCATTATTTTGTAATAGAAAAAAGATGTTCCAGTATCTCTTAGCCTTCTAATCTCAAAATAGCAACCAAAAATGGCCTATCAACTCAACTTCAATTTCTGACTAGCTTTCAAACATGTAGCATTTTCTATTATATTTATACTATATTTTTCTTCCTTCCTTTTACATTTTGTTGCCAAAGATTGGCTAATCTAAAGAAAAACACGAGTTTTATAGTAATACACACCCACGCGTAACTTTCAGTCCACACTTATTACACGTATCATATTTTATAACTAAATCTAAGTAGCCATTTGGTTGTTTAAAATGTGATAAAAATTGCATTTATACACTGTCTAAATCTAAAAGTTATAGTATATGTAAAATATGTAGTGTGATCTAATAATAGTAAGTGCTCAATAAGTAACCATTAGTTTCTTCTTCGTTTTACAAATTATCCAGCATAGATTAGTAGGATGTGTGGTAAAATTTTTTCTGCTAAGTTTCCTCTTCAATCTTTCTATAGTGACTTTGGATAAGTTCACATTCTTCAAGTACTCTTAAATATTTACAATATCTTCCTCATCAACAGCAGGGTTTTCGATTCCCAACTACCTCCTGTGCTGATTTAAATTCACCTGGTCTTGGCTACTCATTGCCTCTTAACATTCTTATTTATTTGTTTTTTATACCTGTGGTCCTCCTTGAGTGTCCTGCTGAGAATGTTCTTCCCAATTCTCTGGACCTAAAATGTTGTACGCATCAAGGCCCAGACTTCATGCTTTCCATTTGCATAACCCCCAAACATTCTTTGGTTCTTGCTGAACATCTCCTTTCTAAGATTAGAACGGATTATTTTCACCACTCATCTAGCAATTAATGAAGGATAGAGGCCAACAGCGGTACTGTTTGACTCCTTCCATCCTGGGCTTCAGGACTTCTGCTCTCCTTTGTAGGACTTGAATTGGCACCCTAGGGAGTCAGAGTGGGCTTGGCTGACACAGTGGATAGGACGCCATCAGTTGCTGTCTTTTGTTCACTCAATTTTAGAGCCCGAGCACCTTACTAACAGGACAGCGTGAACACCTGTCCATATGGAAAGAATCCTGTGGCCTTTTTCCTCTCCTGACACACACATTTTCTGGTTCTCCCCAAAAGTAATTTTCTCCTTTAAAAAAAAGTGAATTGGATAGTTTGGAAAAAGAGAAAAAGAGAAAAGAAAAAGATAGGGAAAAAAAAAACTTCTGTCCATAAACAACAGACACACACACACACACATACACACACACACACACACACAAAATTAATGAAACATCAAACATTTTCACACTTCTAACTCATTCTTTAAAAAAAAAAAACAAATTTTAGGTTCAGCCTTAAAGTCACTGACATGAATTCAGCCTATAGTCACTGAAATAAATAAAGAAAGAAAATTTCTTGGAGAAAAATATAAAAGAAAGAAAACAAGATAGTTGGAAATTTCTTGGGCAATCAGTTTTCACAGGAGATAGTTAATTCATTCAGAACACTACTAGATGCTAAAAGAGTTTGTTACCATCTAGATGGAAAAAGAAAGAAAGAAAGAAAAAAGATAAACCATGTACCTCCGAGGATACTGGAAACGACACGCACTAAACAAGTGTTTCTATAAACAAATGTGAATTTGAGATAGGAATATATGCTCCAGAAATTAGGTGTAGGGTGCTACGTTTGTCCCAAAGAGCACTTTGCACTAAAACAAAAGAGCACAAGGAAGGAGTTTATTATTGTTTGCTTTTTGTGGAGGGGATAGGGGTTGTTGAGACAAGTTTTACCATGTAATTCAAGACAGGCTGGAACTCACTATGTTGGCCAGAAGAGCCTCACATTTGTGACTCCCCTGTTTCTTCTGGGATTATAGGCATGTGCCACTGCACATAGCAAAGTTATTTATTTATTTATTTATTTATCTATCTATTCATTTATTTTGGTGCAAACCTAGGGCCCTACACATTCCAAGCAACCACTCTGCTTCTGAGCTACATCCCCAGAGGAAAGTTTTCTCACCCTAAGTAGAAATAACCTTGATAAAGAACTGGAGATTTTCTAGACGGGGAAATAGCATGTGACAAGGTCCCCATGAGAATGGAACATGAAAACTTTGATGACCCGAGGAACTGAGAGACCAGTGGCCATCACAGGGAGTGATGTCACACTGGTAAGTACAAGCTCTGGGCAAGAGGGGATGGTAGAGATCGGGACTTTGGAGAAACTTCCTAGCCATGGAGAGGCACTTACTCCTGTACTAAGATCTTGGAACTATTGTTAGATGAGTATTCCATGGAACAAAGGCATCTTTGTTATCAAAATGTCACTAAAGCTCCAAGGTTGCAAAGAGAGAAAGAGTTTTGAGGGCAAATGGTTAGAACACTGTCACCGTAATTTAGGAGGAGACTGTGACAGGGAAAGGGAGGAAGATGGAGATGGAGAGAAAGAGCTGGGATTGCAATGTATGAGGAGATAAATTAACAAGCAAAAATTATTTTAAAATCATCGTGTGTCTGACTTACAGATAATGCCGGATGGTAGGTAGTATCTCTTAGAGAAAAGCTTTGGAAGAAAGTCATGTACAGTATCAGAAGAAGGATGTGTGTTCTGTTTTCAACATACAGAATTGACATGATTTGTCTTCTGATAGAAGACAGCAAATATGCTATTGGATATATTATTATAAGTGATAGTTAATATGTACATGGGTGGCATTTAATATGCTCCTTGTTTTTCCTAAGGGACTGAGTGTATTAACACAAATCCTTTCTGGAAATTGAAGTAGAGATTTTAGCTGAGTTTAAACGAGCTATATTCTCTTTGATAGTAATTTAATCTGTGGTATCTCATGATATTCCCCAGGGACAGTATATTGAATAAAAATGAAGATGATTTAAGAATTATTCTTGAGAGACTCTATTCCCTAATAGTTGAATATATAAATAAGGAAAGGAAATGAAATTGCCAAAAATACAGAAGGAAAAACAGGATAACATTAGTCACACAAATGGGAAACACGACGATTCAAAAAGGCAAAGTGGTCATCCATACCTAATTCTACCCAGAAGTCAAGTAAGATGAACACTGAAGAAAGATGCTGAGCATAATGGCATGCCGCCAGCGTCTTTGTAACAGCTCTCACAGGTGGATGACGGAATAAATTCCATGTTAGTTTGTGGAACTGTGAGGGGGGAAGAGAAACAAGAGAATAAAGGAGATAGATCATTTCAGGAACTTAACTCCCAATTGAAGGAAGCAGGAAGAGGAGGAGGAAAGGCCACACCCACAGGGGCGCGGATTTGAGTGAGCACAATTTCTTTTATAAATGGGAAAAAGATGAAGGTAGGAAACAGCAGCAACAGTAATCATACGAGAAGCAAGACAATGGGTAGTGATCTACTGCAGGTTGAGAGCGGCACACGGTTGTTCTTGAGGTGTGAATTAGAGCGATCCATTTTTAACAGAAGAGTGACAAGACAGGCTCATTGGCATCTGGAAAACAGAGGAGTTCCTGGCTGATGGATGGTTTTCCTAGTAAATGGGGAAAGCTGACCCAAGTGAGCGAAGAGCTAAGAGACTACACAGGCTTGGAATCGTCCTGGAGAGTGGATGCGGGACGTAACTAGAGAAAAGCCGCAGACAGGCCTGAGGGTTCACTGGTGGTTGTATTATGCGTTTATAGTGCATGCTGTGGTTTGAGGTTTTCTCCGCTTGTGAGCAGGAGTAAACAGCTGCTGAGAGCCAGACACGGAGCGAGTGGATAATTGGTATATTAACTATGATTAGATTCAAGTGTGAGTAATCATAAAAACCCATACCAAAACAAAACAAGGCCTCAGCAACAATAAAAATAGCTTTAAAAAGATGAATCCCTCTCAGAACAGTCAGTAAGCTTGCGGTTGCCCATCTTCGGTGGCTGCCACACTGTGCATCATCTGGTCCATCCGCCTGTGCTGCTTGCTTCCCGCATTCACTGCCTGAGACAGGAGAACCTTTCCAGCCATCATGGCTACAGTTTAACAAGCTAGAGAGGGTGCGGTGTACACCTCCTCCAAAGACATGCACGTTGTAGTCACATGGCCGCCAATAGCTGAAGGCTATGTTGAGAAATTTGGGGTTTATTCCATATGACCAAGTGCAAAAAACAAACAAACAAACAAACAAAAAAAGCTGAAGAATGAATGGAAGACCGGATGATGCTGAGAGAAACTGGAAGACTTTCTCAGGGAAATCTCAGAAGAGGATTTTTCAAGGTGATGGGATGGTAGTTGCAAAAGAAGCTGAAAAAAAAAGACAAAATCTGTGATGGAAATGAGACATTCAAGCTGAAGTTTGGAGGTAGAGTCCTTGTTGTGGGGGAGAATGTCTTTGCAACATGGCAAGGGCAGAGATACACTTGTGGGCAAGTCAGAGAACTGGATGCTCCTGATGTTTCTGATGAGAGCAGGGTTCTGCTAGAGGAAGTGTAGACCAGGAATCACAGTTTTTGATGAATGACAAGTTATCAGAAATGTGATGAGTGATCATAGAGACCAGAAGAGGATGAGAGGACTGATCATCACGAGCCTTAAAGAGACAAGTTTCTAAAGCAATATTTGTGTGACAATGACCTAGAATAGCAATGAGCATTGGGGATGACTCTACGTTCATCTCTAGTTTAAATGCGTGGTGGTCTAGAGATGCAATTTTATAAAGGGAAAAATGGAGAGGTGGGCGAGAGGCCAAGGCCAGGATGAGGGTGAGTTGTGGAGATGGGTAAAGACGGTCATGGGGAGAGGCTGAATAGACCGATCATGTGACAACAGGGAGGAAAGTTCATACTGTGTCACATGCATGCTGTATCCATGTTGACATGGATAGATGCTGAGCCCTCGTGGCCAGTGGACTTCTCCCTCTATTGAGGTAAGGGCAGATTCAGATGAAAGAAGTCAGAAAGCCTCTACCTTTCAGAGACCAGGTGCAGACACAATCATTGCTGTGTGGCACAGCTGTTGACAGGTACATCAAGTGGGAGACACTGTTCCCTATGAGCTGCCTGGTGTTTCAGACACAGACCATTTAAAATTTAAATGAAGTTTTAAATACCTGGTATTATATATTGAGTAAAACAAAAAAATGAAAACACTAGCATTTTCATTTTCATAGGCAAATCCCCCTTAAATTTGAAGAACAAGACAGGCACATCAAAAAATTAAAAATATTTTAAGGTAATGGCATTAATTAAAAGCTTGTACATGATATGCTATTTGTGGTTCTTTCACGGATCTTGGGGACGGCGTGGCATACATTTGCATCTCAGTAGCTGAGGTCATTTTACAATCATAAATGATCATCAAGGTTCAGGGCTGGCATGTGCCAAATTATTATAATAGTTATGACTCATTTGACATAGAATTAACACTGAGAAATGCAACTCTCCCGGGTGCTATTTTCACTATTGTGGTCAATCTTATGTCTCAGTGTCACAGAATTAGAAAAAATCAAACGTGCAGGTAAAATCAGAAACTGTTACCTGAAACCTCGTTTACACAGGAACAGTGATCCCAAGGGAGCCACTTCCCTGAACCCCGCTGTGGGCCGGCTACAGCTGGGGAGCTGTGGTCCTGTCCACCAGCGCTCTTGCTCTTGGTATCTCACCAGTGCGACGTTTTCTGTTGCTTCTGTCTCCTTTACGTCCTTTCCCGAGGATCTATTCAGAAACAGGCAAGTCAGCAGCCCTCTGAGCTGCTTTCTAATGTCTCCTGCGTCCCCCGTTTGTTTACCGCCCCAGTGTGTAGAGTTGTCCTTCCTCTTATGTGTCACCTTCGGTGAAAGTGGCTGATCACCCGACTCTGCCCTTTGCACCAAGCACACTGCTGTAGGCAGAGTCGCTCTTCCTGCCATAATTGTTGCTGAATCAACAGAGGCTGAAATGAATCTGTCCCCTTTCCTTTGGTGGGGTGGGATGGGAATCTTAAAAAAAAAAAAAAGTAGAAGCTCTTTGGTTTGGCAGCGGAGAGAACAAAAACATGTGAGGGTGGAGGAGTGCTGCTTAGTCAGAGGCACAAAACACGAGCCGTAAGTGGTGGCAAGGACAAGAAAGATGGTTCTTGGAGGGTGTGCACTGAGTCGGGGGGGCTGAGGGCAGCCGGGAGTGTCTCGCCTCATCTACACCCAGACGGGAAGACTTGGGTTAGGTTGACATATCTGTGGATGTTTTTATTATCTCTCTAAACCAAACTTCTGAAGTGCATCAGGGCTCAAACCCAGACCTTCATTATGAATAATGAACTTAAATGAAGCCTTTTGTGTTGATTACCTGACGATTCATTCTAATGTGGCCTTCATTTTGGGCTATATGGATGCTTTTGATTCATGGCCTTTCCTTTATGATTTATTGTGGCAAGGCATCCAATTTGAAAAGCAAATAGTTTGATGCCCAGTGATATGTTATTTTTCTTTCATGTAAAGAAAGCCATGTTGCCTACCCTAGGAGACGGCATAACGATGAAGGGGAGACATTTTGTTTTCCTGTGACTTATCTGGATTTGAGGTTGAGAAAACAGGAGAGGCGTTTTATGTAAAAGAACCATTTATTAAGCCTTTTGCTCTTTCCAGAGGTAACTTTGCAGGCCTGCCCTTTGCAAAAACAACGAGGGAACAATGAAGAGGCCGCTTGACAGACACACACTAAAGTCAATCATGTGGAAAGGCAAAGTGAGAGAGAAAGAAGAAGAGGAACCCAGAACTTCCCTGGGAAGCCCTAGGCCAGGGAGCCTAATACAGGACTTAGTCAGGTGGACAGAAGGAAGTACAATAATTCTAGAATCTTTTGATTAATTTTAGAATTCTAAAGAGGAAAGGAAGGGGGAGAATACAGTGTAAAATTTTTGAGATAAAAATAAATGGAACTATATTTTATTTTATGGAGAAGAATATTACAGTAATATAAGTTCTCTTCAAATTCCATTGTCAAGCAGTAATCCCAAGGTCTTCTTTTAGTTAAAAATGTAAAATGTCTTGTGTGCATTTCAAGCATACAACAGGATGCAATGGGTTACATGGTTAAAAAAAGTATAAACAAACACCAGGCCTTTATCTGATAGTTATTCCCCCTTTTTTGGTGGCAAGAGCAGCTAGAGATTGTTCCTGTCTTATGGAGTCCGTACACAATCAGATTTTATTCGTTACAGTGTTCATGTTATAGATTAGGTCTCTAGGCTTGTTCATCTTTCACAGCTCCTACTTTGCATCCCATGACTTACACTTTCAATCATTGTACACTTAATTTTTAAAACTTTTGAGTCCACATATTAGCGAGGTACTATCTTTCTTTCTGTACTTGGCTGATTTCACTTAGCCCCATATCCTCCAGGCTTGGCCATGCTAGGCAAATGACAAGGTCTCACTTTGCTTTTGGACTGAGTATTCCGATGTATACGTGCACCACTTTTTTTTTTTTTTAATCCCACCATCCGCCAGTGAACACTCATTTCTGTATCTAGGATACTGTGAATTCTGCTACAATGAACATGAGAACATGGGCATCTTTGCAAGTTGATGAGGTCATTTCTTTGGGAACACATCCAGAAGAAGAATTACTAGGTCATATTTTAAGTTTTAATGGGTACTATAGTTTGAGTGAGTGCCCTTCAAAGTCTATATGGTAAAGACTTATTCTCCTGTGTAGTTCTGTTGGGAATTGCTACCGAACCACCAAAAGGTGAGATCTTGTGGGAGTTCCTTTAGTAATTGATTGTAAAACCCCATGGGTATTTTGCCACACTGCCCAAATGTTTTTTGCTTCCTGAATCATGAGGTAAGTGGTCTGCCCTAACAAGTACTCTTAATAAGATATCCTCTTCTCCATAAAAGCAGAGGCAGAAAATTAGGGTCATTTGGCTTTGGACTGGGACTTCTAAAATAATGAGTAAAAGTAAACTTTCCTCTTTATGATTTAATTTCTTCAGAGTTTTCATTATAGTCATGAGAATCTGACACCTACCATCAGGTATTTGTTTTTTTGCTGTTGAGTTGTATGAGTTCTGTATAATTTTGGATAATAACTCTTTATCAAATGTCTAGTTTGCTAATATTTTCCCATAATCCATAGGCTGCCATTTCATTTTGTTGAATCCTGTGAGAACTTGATAATGTGATTGTAAAATTTATTTAGAAGAAGTAAGCACCAAGAACAGCCACAACTTTATGAAGAAGCAGAGTTTTTGCTTTACAGATATTAAGATTTTTATAGGCTCATAGTAATGGAGAAATCTTGTTGAGTTCAGGAATAAACACATAAAACAGAGGTAAGGAGGGCTGAGATAAAAATCTATATTTTCAGGGATTGTGTTACAGACTGAATAGAGGTTAATTTGGGTCTAGCTCCTGATTTCAACTAGCATCTAGAAAAGAAAAAAACTATTGCAAGGTTGTCATTAACTAAAACAGAATGGTTTCCCATTAAGTTCTAATCCTCAGGGTCATAGATGCAGATGTCATGCAATTAGTCAACATGTCTTTAAAAATGCATTTTTAAACTTTAAAAATTTAATATTTGATTATTTCTTAATTTCAATTTAAGCTTTAAATTTAAATGACGGAATGGACATATTTAGGCATCAAATTTCTGGTGAATCTTGTTCTGATCCCATGTGGCAAAATACACTATAAGCCCTTTGAGCTTTTCCAGCTACCTGCATGAATATTTCTAAGGCATTTCTTTTTTTCCTGAATATTTGTCTTCTGTGCCAAGGAGGGGGTGCATCATGAGAAGACACGTTGTCTTTGCAGTTTGTGTCGTGTAGGCTGGACAGGACATTTGGCTTATGCATATTTATTAAATGCATATTTATTAAAAGAGTGAAAGAGTGAATGGGCCGCTCTGAGGTGATTTAGATGAAGAGCTTTCTCAGTGTGGGACAGGTCCTGGAACAGGATTCATGGAATCACTTCAGCTTGGTTTTGTAATTCAGTAATGAAATGAGAGTGAGGATGTTAGAGATCAGGAAGGTAAAATAAATAGAAACCCCATTCACTCTGAAAACATTTGACGGCATTTTAAAAGTACACCATTTGCTCTTGGTCTTAAGCTAATAATCTCACAGTAGCAAGAAGAAAGTGATATTTTATGTTGCTGCCTCAGCCCAAAACACATTAATTACATTCTTGAGAGCAGAATAAAAGATACCTTGAAATTCGAAGCAAAATGATTTCGGAATGACAAGAGGTGAGCCTATTAAAATCAATATCTTAGTTACTTGTTCATTGCTGTGACTCAATATCCTACATCCACGAATTTAGGGGAGGGAAAGTTTATTTTAGCTCACAGTTTCAGAAGGTCACAGTCCATTCAGGGGCGGCTGGAAACAATCAAAGTACATGGCAGAGGCAGAGATGGAGGCAGCTTCTCATGACATCAGAAACAGGAAGGCAAGTTGAGACTAGTCCTCCAAGGAAGACAGGAAGCAGCTCATCTGTCCTTCCAGTTCTCATCCCAGTTTTCATTCCTTTCTAGATACAGGTGTGGCAGATGTGGTAAACCCCACTACATACCTATAATCCAATTTATATGCCTGTAATCCAATTAACATTCCTGTAAGCCACTGCTCCAAACTAGACCCTAATCTTCCAACAACACATGGTTCCATATATAATCTATAACATTCAAATACATGAGACTGTAGGAGGACATCCAGATCCTAACCATATCAATCAAGTACTGGAAATAAAATAGGCATTTCTCGAGGCCTGCAGGGCAGGTGGTGCCTAAGTGCATCATTTGTTTTAATGTAAATAATACTAAAAGTAAAAGGGGTCTGGCAAAACCATTGCATTAACTGATTCATAATATGGGTCAAAGCATTGGCTTGGGGTGCATCACTGAGCAGAGTTTTCCTTTCCTCCTTACTTATATCATCACCAGCTGAGTTGTTCGCCCACTTGGTCTGCTCTCTGAACTAATGCATGCTTTCATAGGGGAATCAGATTAACCACTTCTCTGTTGCTGGGATTTACACAATGCAGATGAGGAAGAGTTCACTTTTGCTCACCCTTTCAGCAACGTAAGTGCTTGGCCTACTATCTCCAAGGGAGGAAGATCATGAAAAAAAATGTGTCAGAGGAAACCTGCTAACTGCAAGCAGGTAGACAAAGAGAGACAGAGAAGAGAGAAAGAGAGAGATAGAGAGAGAAAGAGAGAGAGAGAGAGAGAGAGAGAGAGAGAGAGAGAGAGAGAGAGAGAGAGAGTAGGAAAGCCAGAGCAAAGTCATACACTTGCAAGATATGACTCTCCAGTGACCTAATTTCCTCCAAGGGCCCAACCTCCTAACAACCCATTCAGCTGTGAATTTACCAATGAGTTAGTCACTGGTAAGGTTAGCACCCTCTGTACACGAGTCTTTGGGGACACTTTATGCTTAAGTCATAACAAGAATATAAAAACTATTAGCATATCCAGTGTTTTAAGACCTTATTTTTCTTTCCTAGAAACCTCTATTAGCCGGAGCTTTACATGTTACAAAATTAGCCGCTGATTTTTCTGCTTCAGTACTGCGAGCTCTGGCTATGCATTTCAATTCATTAATTTAAATAATTGGTATAATTTGAGTGCTAAGTCCATTATAAGTATATTTTAAAACACTCCTTTTCATTTGGTATATTTTACTAGCTGAAACATGTCTGTCATTAGAACAGACTGATTAATAACTATTATAGACACCATAGACTTTAAAGCCAAATGGCATTGCACAGGGGCTGTCAGCAGAGGCAAGTGAGTTTGATTCCAGTTCTGTCACTCTGTCACTCTCTGGCTTCCTGAACTCACTGTGAAACTCTTCTGTGCCACAGTGTCCACACCTGGAAAATGGTTATGGTGATCAAAGTTGAATGATGTTCTCCATTGCAAAATGCTTCACCATAGAACTCAGCACCCAGGAAACATCACACACATTTTCTCCTTCTCTGCCTCTTACTGGTCCTCAGCTTCTGTTGATAATACCACATTGTCTCAACCAAAACATTCCCCCCCACACACACACACTAGTTGAGAGATACTACATAGGAAAAGCAGAGAATCAGAATGGAACCCAACATGCATAGACATATCATTGTCACCTATTTATTTGCAAGTAAAGCAAGCATTGTCTCCGGGTCCCAGAAGCGCATGTTGGAAAGGCCTACAGGGGGTAAAAAAGCAAACAAACAAACAAACAAACAAACAAAAAAACAAAACAGGTGAGAGTTCAGTTCTTTCTTGGCATTGCTGTTCTTAAAAACAACAACGGAAAATTTGCATGTTCTACTTTTGCACATCAATTAATAACAGGGATCAGCAATCTCTTTCAGTAAGGCAAGAGATTATATATGTTTACCTCTGTTAATCACACAGTGTCTATGCATCTTCTAATGTATCAAAAAAGCAGCCACAAAAATCGGTTTTTAAAATGTGATATTTTTCTTTTGATAAAATTTTATTTACAAAAATCGTTATGGGCTGGGTTTGCCCCATGAACAGTGATTTCATGATCCTTGGTGTACAGCTTCTCAAATATTGAGTTCTCATTTTCAGCAGTCCCACTTACAGTATTTGCTTTCATTCAGTGTGGGTGAATAACCATGGATGATAACTTCTGCCTTCCACCTCTTTTTTTAAGTGTCCTGACCCAATGGTAACATGATCAGCTCATTCCCTCCTGTGGGTTTGGCTTCCCTTACTTTCTTTTACCAACCCACTGTCCTCATTTCTGTGTTCTTGTTAGAGGATGAGTGCTGGTCTTTAAGGACTACATGAGTGAAATGTCATATTCTCTGGATTTCAGGTGTTCTTTCAAAGTCGATCCTCGTCAGAGACCAAAAAAAAAAGGAATAACTTGATCTCAAAGTTTCCTACATCTCTTATTCCCTTCCTGAGATTGCCCCAGGGTGGTTATGTTTCTAAATAAAAATGAATTCCCCTCAAGTTGAGCAATACTATTACAACTGTTTTTCTGCTTTTTCAGAGACCCCTTGCTTACCTCATAATTTTGGGTTCATGAGAGATCAGCCCAGATTGGTCAGCTCTACCTTATTATTTCCATACCTGGCACCTTTGGAGAAAGCCTGTGAGAACACGTCCTGGAGAGCTACCTTAACCTGACTGTGCCATGCGTTTGCTGATGGGGCCTTGGCTGACAACACTGTCGGCCAGAATAAATCTCACAGGACCACGCTGACCTTAGCAGCCTCAGGCCCAGCATCCTGTGGTGCTTAGTATTTATTTTGTTATTGATCATGCCTGAGACTTGAGGCTGGAGTTTACTATAAAGAGATGTCAGTCACCTAGCACACTGAGAAAAATTTCTCATGTATTCCTGAGAGAAGGAGTTGACAGAAAGCTAGCATGTGTGCAGAGAGGGAAGAGAAGAAATAACATCTCCGGGAGACACAAGTGGAAATTCAGCAGAAGAGGACCCACAAGTTTGGTACTGATAGCGAGGGTGGTGAATCTGTGTTTCTTGTGGCTGGGTCTGTCAGTCACTCACTGGTCATTGCTCTTGTCCCCTCGCCCCTGTATTTTGGAGCTCGCTGATATATGACTCTCTTCTTAAGTTTCCCCCCAGGCCATTGGGAAGCCATTCCATTCTAGTCCATAGTGTGCTTGTCATACTGTGTTGGGTTATAATTCTTTATATCCCCCATGACTGGCTGGATTGGTATTATATTCCAGTACCTGGCAGTAAAGTATCACAGTGTTATATAACAATTACCATTTCCAAGGGAAACAGAACCATGGCATTTGGCTTCAGTGACTGTGGAGGCTGAAAATCCTTATGATGCTATGCACAAGTTGGAGAAGCAGGAAAACTGACTTCATTGCATCTCAAATCCAAAGCCTAAAACCTAGAGGCTCTAATGCCACACATTGCAGTCCAAGAAGAGATGAAAACCATTGATTCAGCTAAAGTGGGTGTCTTAGTTACATTTTTGTTGCTGTAACTCGATACCCAACATCCACAAATTTAGAGGAGGAAAGGTGTATTTTAGCTCACAGTTTTAGAAGGTCACAGTCCATTCAGGAGTGGCCGGCAGCAATTGGAAGTACATGGCGGAGGCAGAGGTGGAGGAGGCTTCTCACGACATCACAAACAGGAAGCCGAGTCAAGACAAGTTCAGACTAGTTCTCCAGGGAAGGCAGGAAGCAGCTTCTGTATCATTCCAGCTCTCATCCCAGTGATCAGCCCCTCCTGGATACAGGTGTAGCAGGTATGGTTAAACCCCACTACATACCTATAATCCAATTTACATGCCTGTAATCCAATTAACCTTCCTGTAATCCACCACTACAGACTAGACTCCGATCTCCTGACAGCACATGGCTCCATATACAGCCTATAACATTCAAATACATGAGACTTTTGGGGGACATTCCAGATCCAAACCGTAATAATGAGCAAGGAGAAAGCAAAAGGGGTGGACTCCTCTTCAAGCCAAATGCTAGTGGACCCAACGCTAGGTCTCCAGCACGGAGGCACCATCGCTTTATTGAATCCAGTTATTCAAATGTTAGTCTCATTCAGAAACACCATCACAGACACATATAGGAATAATATTTAATCTAGGTAAACTGTGGCCCAATAACATTAAAATAGAATTTACCAACTTATTCTGTTTTGCAAATCCTTGCCTTCTGCTTGCAATCTATTGGTGCTATGTATTTTCATCTAGATGTGCCTCTTAGAACACCTCAGTGCCTAGGACCTTTCAAGCCTCTCACAGCCTCCGAGTGTACTTGTTTAGATCAACCTCTATAACTAGCTCAGTGGTCTCAGAGCCGCCTCCCAGAATACAGGAAAAAAATAGACTGACCAAGAAATTTCACCTCAATTCACAGTGTGCAGTCCAGTCTAAATATTTCTGCATTTCATATCTGTTTTGAAATTGGTTTGTTTGAAAATGTACAGCGCCTCTTAACATTGAAAAAAACTACACACGCGCGCGCGCGCACACACACACACACACACACACACACACGCACACACAGCCAGAGGAAAAGTAAAATGTCCTTTGATTTCAAACTGTATTTGGATAAAATCCATGAAATAGGAGTGTGAATTATCTAGAAATCAGAAAAAAATAAGCATGTACTGAGAATCAACATACAGAGCTAGTTATAGTTTTAATCTTCAAAAGAAGAAAAAAAAGAAAGAAAGCTTAGCCAATGTGACAAATGGAGAGTGGAAAAAAGTGCAAACGAATGGACGGCCGGTTAAATTCATCTTCAATAATTCATTTAGAAGTGGTAGCAGAATAAAGCCTGAGAAATCTGAAAATGTCAAGAAGAGAGGCCTATTAAACGACTTTCCACTCTTACCCAAGGTCAAAAGAAACCTTAGCTGGAAACAGGAAGTCCTTGTGCTGATTTTCCAATTTTAACTTAAGGCTCTATGCTTGTTCTTCAGGATACGGTCCCCATCCTTAGGGGAATGGAAAGGAAACAAACTCAGAGATAAACACATTTAATCCAGATTACGCTGGCTTTATCTGTTAAAAGACATTCCTTTAGCAGAAGTCGCAGTGGGTGTGAATTATTCAATGCCCATATCCTTTCCAACTTAAGGATTTTTTTAAAGCTAGGTATCAAGCCCATTAATATTTGATAAAGCATTTGTAAACCCTTAGCAAATGAACAGCCAAGGGACACATTAATAAAACATCTTTTAAAATCTCAGTCTCTGGGCTGATTCTCATCACATTGTCCCAGAGAAACGCAAGAGGGGCTGGCTGTCCATCCCTCCAGCTCCAGCATGCTGCCCAGCAAGAAGGTGGTCCAGAGGGGCAGGGGACAGTGCTTCTTCACAGACCAGGCCATCTCTTCAACAGCTCTTCACACCCTGCCCGATTCAAAGTGTAGCAGCATTCCTAAAATAAATAAATCCGTAGCCAAAATTTTTCTGCTGGGTCACTAAATATAAATTTAGAGGTGGACCTTTTGCCATTTCTATTTGCAAAGCAGAACATCCAAGGTCCTGAGGGAATTGAAGGGTTAGGCGTTAGGAAGGGCCAATGAAAATCTTCACCTTGAGGTCACTGTGCGCTCTCGTCCCAGCCTGAAAGAGTCGTCAGGGTCACTGACTGCCATAGCTTTAAGGCAGTTAAATAGCTTGGCTCATCTTTCCTCACTAGATGATACAAAAATGTATAAAAATGTATTTTTCTGACTTGGCATCTTTTTTGTAGCAATGAAGAATGGTGCAGGCATGAGAAGGACCCAGCTGTCAACAACATATCAACCTGTCGCTGGCCTAGGGCAGTAGAGAGGTTATCAAGGGATCTCAGTGGATGTAAAAGCAACAGGCAAGCATCTGAATTCGGGAGCAGGAGGGTACTTGGAGAGAATTATCCATCTGGGTTGGATTGTGGTTACTCAGTAAGGTTAACTTGAATAATCTCTTTCTGTGTCAAGGTATCAGGTGGTCATTCTGGGGATGATGAAAAATTTTGTCATTAGAAACAGCTCCATGCATGTGTACTCAACACTGGCTTCATACGTGATCTTGGAGGCCCTGATTGGATAGTAATACTGTAGAACCCAGGATGTCCTTTCTTGAAGACTTTCCTCTGGCCATAAAAGCCAAACTAAGAGTAAACACTAAAATCAATGATTTTCTTCAGGTGGCACAGAGTTGTATGCTATTAGAGTAAGAAATAAGTCCTATTGAAATACTGAGGGAGGCAATTTTAGGATTTACATTTTGTACACTACAGAGCATTATATGAAAATAAGAAACAGATTCTCTTGATTTCTATATTTTAATTAATTAATTAATCAGTTTTCTGAGCCAAGTCTTGCTCTGTAGAGTAGGCTGATCCTGATCTCACTATGTAACCTAAGCATGCCCCGAACTCACGACAATCCTCTTGCTGCAGCCTCCCAAGTTCTGAGACTACAGGCATGTGCCACCATGCCTGCTATTATGTGATGCTCGGGGATTGAACCTGGGCCCTGATGACTTCTAGGCAAGCACTGTCGTCACTCAGCTACACCTCCAGCTCATTTCTAAGTAATTTAACATAGTATTTATGTAGAATTCCACTTGCTGATTCAGTACGGCTGAGCCACCCCCCAACAAAAAAGTGAAAGAGCTCTGCATTTGAATAAATATTGTTTGAGGTATAGTACTTGCACTTTCTTCTCTGAATGAACTCCAGAGTTTTTCCATCCATGTCTAAAAAGTACAACCTTACTATACCCATATAAAATCTAAAGGAGACTAAGTATATTTTCACATTCTATTTTCTCTTAGTGTTAGGCCTGGTTTGGGAGTTAGGTTAAAGGTTTGTGTTACCTAGCAAGTCCTCTGACTTTTCTAGCACAGTGCAGTGATGCTAAGGTGCAGTCCTCTTAGCCAGGAGCCTTCCCTACATATGCAGCCACCACGTGGTGTTATTCACGGATTTGGATTGTGCCTGCCTTCTGACCTCTGACAGTGGGGCATGCCAGCTAGTGTCTCGGGCCTGCATGGGCACAGTGTGCCTGAAGGTATTTAAGTACGCTGAAGCCACAGCAGAGGCGGTGCGTGAGAAAAACAGAAAGGAAGGAGAAGTAAGAACATGAGCAGCTGCCCAAAGAGTGTCGTCAGAGAGCAAATCTGAGACACAACTGTCGAGTCTTGAGCGGAAGAGCAGTAGCTGAAGCAAGACCTGGGAGGCAGTATGCAATTTCCACGGGTTGCTACCTATGCTGTGATGGCTTTGCTATAATGCAACTGCCTGCTTAGTCACCCATGGGCCTATAAGTGACCCTGAACCATTTTCATAGACAGCCCCTAACCTATGGCTTTGTAAGTAACACTTTGTCCTTGCTTCTGAAATGAGTCCCCAAAATCTCATTGGTTTCACTAAATGGGACATAGCTGTAAATGTTACCTTGGCCTACCAGCTGTGACCTAATCTGGGGTGAATAGAAGGTGGGCTCACGTCTCCCCAGGACACACAACCGTTAAAGCCAGTGTGCCCTAGTTTTTTTTTTTTTTTTCCTGGTTTATAAAAGGAAGTGTCCACAATGCAGACATTTTGTCATGAATTATTCTTTGCTTCATTTGATCTGTGCTTTAGTTTGGATCAGGAAAAATCCTCAAATGTCTGTGTGTTGAAAGCTTTTTCCCAAACTTGGCACTGTTTGAAGGTGGCAGAAAATTGGAGAGCTATGGCTACTCCCAGTAGGGAGAACGGCTGGTCACTAGCGTGTGCCCTTGAAGATGACATTGGGATTCAGGTTTTTTTTTTCTCCATTTCCGGTCTTACTCATTCTGCTCATGAGATGAATGGTTTGGCTGCATGGTGCTGCCATGATTTCCTGCCTTGACACAGGCCCAGAAGGATGGGGACATTCAACTACACATTGGAATCTCTAAAACTGTGATGCAAACCAAAACTTTTTTCCTAAGTTGATTTATTTCATGTGTTATAGTAATAGAACACTAACACCACTACGCAGTTACTACTTGCACAATAAAACCGAGGGCTTGATGTTCTAATCCACTTTATTCTGAGCCTCATCCACTCACAGAGACTGGTATATCATCCTTAAGACTGTTTTTTCCTCTTGTCATTATGTCTTCCTTGTAATCCTGTCTGACACAGAATCCAGATGACAATCTATTTAACAATAAAAGTAATACTGTGTAACCTTTGGTTTTAATATTTGTTTTCTTTTCAAAACACACAAGGTCTCATGTGATGGCCTCTCTAGCTTCTACTTACCCTCTGATGCTGACGTCACATCCGTCCTTCCCCATCAACCCTCTTTTTTCCTGTTGTGCTTTTGAAGCTAAGGCCTACATAAAGGACTTCAATTTTCTTTTTCCTTTAACACACTTGGATCTCAGATATTTACATCTTCTGTTCTTTTTTTTTTTTTTTTAAGCAGGCTTCAGCTTGAACATTTGGATGGCCTTTCATTATTCAACTACCAAGAGAGGAGAGAATAGGTCACCTTACCTCAAGAAGTTCCATCTCTCCAGTGCCTACCCAAAATATCTCACCGCTGGCCAGAGTTACATCATATACTCTATGACCACCTGGTAGATGTTTGCTTTACCTGCAGCAAACTTCAGTCACAGGTCCATTTCAGGTGCCTTCACCCCACAGCCTCTCCGGATGATTCTACCATGTGCAGCCACCTTTCTTTCAGTTCATGAGGAATCAGACACACAAGGAGCCCCTACCCACAATACGAACATCTGTGGTTAGACTGCAGGACACTGGGCCCACATGAGCCCACGTTTTCGTCTACATAAGCAAAATTCCCATATTCTTAGAGTCAGCCCATGCACTCTTTCATCTTGTGCTGTAGCAAAGGTCTTAATAAACTCTTGTTAGGATTTGTATATTGGGTACAGTAGGTTGAATTGGTAAATAAAATAGCTGGTGACACCAAAAGCTCCTGGTGCTAAAAGCAGCCAGGAGTAGAACTAGAAACCCTGAGGATAGTGAGTGCAACAGAATAGAGGAGTGCGATGGATGGTTGCGGGAACTACATCTCCAGTTTCTAGAGGAATTTCTGAGGGCTGCCTGTAGCTACTGGCTCTAAGCAGCCCTAAGAGGCTGCCAACAGTGAGGGCTGATCACCACTGCCCTTCAAAACTCAAGGCTATTAACACTAAAGGAGCTAAACTTGGCCTGTTTAGGATTTCTAGCTGAATTGAGAAAAAAGAACTTTAAATGATTGGTAACCTTATCTACTTATATTTGCCTAACCACTTCCTGCCACTCCCTGCCAAACCTCTTTTTCTTTTCTTTCTCTAGAAATGACAGAAATATATTACTTCATTTGTTAGTTTTCCCCTTTGCTTTTGTATTTTTCTCTACTTTTACCTATAATTAGAAATAAATTGCAGGAGATAGGGTTGTATTCAATCATCATTCAACTTTAAGTGACAATATATGTAAGATATAGTCTCCGCTCTTGTAAAATAGATGTATTAGGAAAAATAGGGAGCATGTTGGAATAACTATAAGAGAAAACATGCAAGATGCATTAGTAGGAAGGTTGAACTACAGATGTAGGAATTGAAGGAAATTGACTCATGGTTAGAATGAGCAAGGGGAAATTTGTGATGAAATTGATCTTTTGTTAATGAGAAAGAATCACAGATTCGGAGTGATTATAGGGGAATATTACCTTCAGGCACATATTTTTGAAGACACCTGGAAGAAAAATCCTAAATTATTACCATGTGGATGAGAGGACAGACAGCAGGAAAGGGAGCCATGGCCTCCCAGGTGACCCATTACTTCCTTCGGGATGTGGTCAAATCTTTCTCCTCATTTTTATTTTATTTTATTTTTTTGAGACAAGCTCTTGCTCTGTAGCTCAAGCCATTCCTGAATTCACTATGGAGCCCAGGCTGGCCTTGGGCTCATGGCGATCCTTCTGCCTCAGCCCCCCAATTTCTGGGATTATAGGCATGCACTGCCAAGCCCAGCTTATGTGGTACTGGGAAATCAGACTCAAGGTTTCGACCTTGCTAGGCAAGTGCTTTAACCACTGAGCTATTTCTCCAGTCCCTTCCTCATTAATTAAATGATGAAATTCAAGGCACCTTTTATTGGTAACTTTAAAACATAAAATATTATACATTAGGAAATCGTATTCTTCCATAAAATTATACCTAGCTTGTATCTATTTTATAATGTGTTGTTTATTTATGTCAAATACGATTTATTTCTCAAGGACAGAAATATCAGCCGTGATTATAGATGTAGAAAGAAAAAGCTTGCAATTTATTCTTTGTTACACATATAGCTACAAGAAGGCACTCTCGTCTTTCATGATAGAAGCCCTGTTGGTATTCCAGCCACTCACTCTTGTCCCTCCATCAACTCTTTGCTCTTGTAATAATCTTGTTCTTCTTGTAGAAACACAATTCTTTCCAACAGCCTCTTGTATCTTTGTGGGCACTGGGCTGTGTCCATCTCTATCAATACAAAGGATGCAGTGAAAAAAGTCCTGAGGTTTAGCATCCAGCGCGGAGCCTGGGAATGAGGTTTTGGCACCGACATTGCCATAATTACGTATGTACACTGTCAGATAAATCCCCAGTTAAATTCCCAACTGCCATGTTGTGTCTGTGCTTCTGCAGTCTGATTTTTTTTCAAAGCCAAGTTCATTTAGCCATTAAGATGCACAGAAGTTCATTACTGCATTTCACCTTCTTCATTAAAAAATAAGTTAAGAATATATGTACATGCACACACACACACACACACACACACACACACAGAGAGAGAGAGAGAGAGAGAGAGAGAGAGAGAGAGAGAGAGAGAGAGAGAGACTCAAAGACCAGTAGCAATGAAGATTTCATCAGCATCTGACAAGGTACCTAATTAACGCCTGTACCTGTACCTGTCTCTCCCTGCATGAGGCAAACAAATCATGAGGCTTTGGAAGAATAATTAATTCAGATATAAAAGAAGCATCAGATTTAAAAAGTGAAAAACAACAACAAAAAGCAAAAAGAGAAAGAAGCAATAGGAATCTGCACTTCTTAATTATCGTGTGTTTGGAGCTGCAGGCCTCTTGCAAAGAGTGTTGCCTGCAGGTGGACTTCTGAGGTCAGGTACCAGGTGGTCCTCATGCACCAAACTACATATATAATAAACACCACATTCCTGATGAGAGCCACTGGAGGAGGTGAAAATGGTGTTTTTGAAAAATGGGTATATTCAGAGGGTTGAAATCTTCCTTTAGCTCACTTTTGGGGAAGCACAGTGAACATCAGTTTGTCTTAAAAGAGAACAATGCAATGAGTAAATTAGCATTTTTAAACATGCAAATTAACACAGACAGCCTGTCCCTGGTCTCCCCTATCTTCAATCATCCCTGCCCATGAAAGTGAAGTAAAAAGCTTGCTTCATGGATTTAGCATTGCCATCCTCTTGCTTTCTACTTTCAGACTGATCTTGTCCACAGCCAGATCCTATTTTTTTGCTAGACACATAACCCCCAGGAAGCTGTGGCTTCTCCTCGTGAGGATGAAGTATGCCCAAGATCAGATACTAACTCACGTTCTGTAGAGATTTTTCACTTGTTTTGAATTTTAGTAAGGCACCCATGTCTTGTTCTCTGTCTCTCTGATCTATGTCTTTTTTTCCAGTGATTTTTAGGGAAGATGGATGTGTGCACTGGAATCCAAAACACTCCTGTCACCTTACAGAGGAGCGCTTCAATATCATGAAGATAATTCAAATATTTTCTCTTTTCCTTTGTTACATGAATGGACTTACTGGCTTAGATGAACCAACAAAAAATTCAAAGTCATAGTCACACAATCAGAAACTTCCTTTTAATATGTGTTCCCTTGTGTTTTTAAAATTGAAATATAGTCTTAAGGAATAATTCTTAAATAAAACGGTGTAGGTCAGGAAGCCCTAGATGCATTTGCAAGAAATGTCATACAGAGAACAGGCTAGCATTTTGCTTCCTAGGCCCCAATCTGTTACATTTTCATCAAGAATATCTTGGAGAAATTTACTTTTTTTTTTTTTTTGTAATGGAAACTATCCTTGCTAGGCCTTCTTCAGTAAAAGACATTTGTTTCCTCTGTGAGAACTTTAAAGATAGTTTATTCTCTGAGCGTTGACTGGGTTTCCACTCATGCTTTCAGGATCTCTCTTCTGACTCTGGTGCAAGTCTCCTCAAATCTTTTGATCCAACTGGCTTTGCAGATATTTTATATCAAAGTCAAGCTCAGCTCTTCACTTTCCCCTCAATAGATTTAGTGCTTCCAACCTTCTTTTGATTTCTAAGCATTTACAACCTGTTTTACTCCACTTTCTTCTTTTTCTATCTGACAAACACAGCCTACAATAACCTCTTGCTAAAATTTCTACCTAAAGTTCCTCTGCCTGAGAGCCTGGCTTCCTGCAAGTTTTGAAGGCTAGAAGACTTTTACCATATGCCTAAAACTTTAAGAAGGTTACATCATTCCCAAAACTTTAAAAAGTTTACAGTGACTCTAATGATTATATATCTATCTATCTATCTATCTATATATATATATATATGATTTGTTTTATCATTTCTCATATATACATGAGAAAACAAAGCATATTTTTGAAAGGCATGTGAAAGTACCCAATGCATGATACTTTTTGTAAGAAAAAAAAGAAATATAAAAGTATACATGAATTTACTTATATAATAATAAATATAGGAGGAATAATGAGGGAGGTCACTTGCAGGGGGAAGGGAAAATTAAGGTTTTAAATCATAAAATGGAAAAAAGTTGAAAGAATTGAGTGGATTTACAGTACTCTTAGTATAACTTTGATTATACTTCTGATCTTTAGAAAATACTCCAAAATAAATGATTGATTTAATGAATAAATAAACAAATAAAATTACTGGGGAACCCAAAATTGAATATAAACAGTAACAAATGAACTCAACTGTATTACCAATAAATGATATAAGTACTCTGAAATGAAAAATAGCTCACATAACTGAAAAACGTTTTTCTATTGTATGTTCTTTAAGGCTAAAGATAAAAATCATACTCCATGTACATATCATGATCCTCTAGTGAAATTTGATGTTCACAGTGTATAGATAAGTAATTCTAAAGAGCTGTGTGTGCACTAGGATTTAACCAATATATAAACACGTTATGATCACCAACAGATATCTTCTTGTTATTGGATAAAGTGTTATCAAAAAGGAAAGGAGAAATGTTAGCTTGAACTCGGCAAGTGGATTGAAATTGCTAATACAGAAGATAACAAGATCCAATGTAAAGCATTCTGAAATATGGGTACATAATTGGACAGATATAAAAACGATAAAGGCACACATTTGTTCATGCACACATATATGCGTGTGTGTGTGTTTATAGAGGTGCACATATTTCCATTCCTTGTTTATTGAAAACACCTGGAAGCAAAGATACCTCTTAGTGAGAGTTAACCCACTTAGAATCAGATCTTGATTCCTAAATTCAATTCCCTCATAAAGAACAGGATCCTTGTAGACATAGCTGATTCCAGGGCTAAAGAAGAAATAATGCATGCTGCGTCTGCAAAATCAAGTGGTGTTAGACAGTAATTGCTCAAAAAATGATGGAGCCTGTTCTAATAGCCCATGGTTGATTTGACATCTCTTAATGGCCGAATGTAGGAAAAACTGGAACAAAGTCAAAATGATAATAATGGAAAATTACTCATAAAATACAATAAATATGTATGAATTCATGCTGGTATAAGTAAATAATTGAGGAAACAAATAAGAGAGAAGGCATAGCTGTACCTTATAATACAATTTTAATTAATAATTATTATTAGAATAAAAATCACTGCGAGATTGTCAGTTCAATAAAATGCACGGCAGCACAAATCATTCCTGGATGTTACAGATTATATGGTTATAGGTACAATGAGACAAACAACATTAACAGAGTCAAAAAATCTCACTATAAAATATCCATTATGAAAGGAAAGTGGTCACTTTACAGTGGGGAAATGTATGTGGGAGGCAATCTTCATCAAGTAACCAAAGTTAATTTCACCGATAACAAGACTTTCCAACAACATGCACTTGCTGGGGATGCACTAAGGGCTCATGACTTGCGTGGTATCCCTTTCAAAAACGTGTGAACTCAATTTAATCAAGCACAACTACGTGACAAGCCTACTTGAAAACAGGGTACAAAACTTATCTGGCTAGCACTCTTCAAGAGGTGTCAAGGGCATGAACAACAAAGCAAGACTGAGATATTATCACAGATTGAAGATCACTAAAAATGTTTAACAGCTAAAAATAACATCGGTGCTTGGTTGGATCCCAGACAAGTCCAAAGATATTGATTAAAAAAATCAGCAAAATATAAATAATTTAAGTATATTAGTTAATAGTTTCTGAATTTCAATGATATCAATATTAATATCCTGGTTTGGATAGCTGTTCCTCTAGCTGTGTGTGGTGTAAACATTAGGTGAATATGGATAAAGAATATTTTGTGTTATTTTTGCAACATTTACGTCTAATTTTACTTCAAAATAAAAATGTATGATGCTATACAGGATCCTTTTATTAGCCGCATTGTAGAGGTCCTACTACGACCACCTCATAAATGGAGACGCTGAGACTCAAAGAGAAAGTAGTGAGGTTGCTGTGCAAGTGAGATGCTCCATTCAAGTCTGTCTAATCACTCTAAGCTTTTCTCATACTGAAACTACTTCTAGAGAGTTCACGGATTATCGGGGTGTTGAAGTGGATGGGCTAGCATTATCTCTTTTATTCGTGGCCCAACAGGTACAGAGAGCAATAAACTAGTCCTACTTCAGAGGAACAAATTAGGGCAACAGTGATTACGTCATCGTATAATAAACTGCGTGGCATAGGAGAAAACAAACACTTTCAAACTGCCCTATAACTAAGATTGATTAACCAAATTCATCAGAGAAAAATCTAATATCTGGCATTTTTGTGTTCTATGTCAGGTGTGGAATCTTCATTGCAAGGCCAGTGGGTTGAATTGCTGAGATTATTCGGGGAATTTCTGATAGTCCGGAGTCTGTGCAGGGAGCTTCCTACACAGCACTGCATTTCGTCTTCCCAATCTTCCTTGGGTTGGGGGCTTGTGCAATCTCCATTATCACAGGAAGATATGAGGCAGGGCAGGTAACTTGTCCCTTGAGCAGTCTGCATCCAGAGTTTCCAAAAGATCCCACGCTTCTCCCAAATGCATAAAATGCCCCACAGAAATGAAGAACATACACACTTGACTGTGGTTTGCTCTCCTAGTCCCTTCTCCGTCTCATCACTTAGAGGAAGCTGTGCTTCTAGCATGTAATCATGGGTTTTATGCAAAGGTCAGGCAGTGTCCCTCGAGGTACATTTTCATCCCATACCATGCAAGCTTATCTCTTCCTGTTATGTCATTTGTGGCCATAAATTTCCTATATTTTCAATTATATTTTTTGAGGGGAAGGTTGAATCAAATTGAAAGGCAATAAAGGGTTAATGAAATGATTTTGGTGTGATTACTCATGATAAATCTCTCCCTTTTGTTTCGGCATTAGATGATTTCACTTGGGAGTAGAAAAACTCTCCTGAGATCACAGTGACACGAACAATCTGAGAAAAGAAGGGAAAGATGCCTATTCTTCAGTGATTTTGATCACAAGTGGGAAAAGTAGATTACTTGTCAAAGGTGCTATTAGGAAACTCTGGTGAAAAGTGGAAGAATGATAATAGTGAAAGATAAAAACAGCAAGACAAAACTAAAGCGAAATACAATAAACAATAAGAAAAAAACAAAACAAAATCTTATCAGCCTGCTTTGACTCTCCCATTGCTCAAGAAAGCTTGCATTTGCTTCTTTTAAAGGAGTTTGGAAGGGAAGATGGAACAACTGGCTTTTGTTGTTTACTCTGAGCCTATTGTACACACAGGATTGTGTCAGTGTAACACTTGCGCCATGTCCTGCTTCCTTACCTGAAGAACCTTGGTAACATCGTGATCAGAACCTATAGCACTCAAATACAGCTGCATCGTAATTGAGGGGAAAAGCAAAGTACAAAAATGGACAATAACAGGTAGATTCGCTCTATACTTTGCCTGTATTCCATAGCCATTTTGTGGAAGATGTGGCTGGTGTTTTGTTTCTTTGAAGCAAAGTGAATTTATGTAACATAAGCTGTTAACATTTCAGACAAATTGCCAAGATTTTGTGGGACTTTTTCCCCCTAGTGCTTAAGGCCTAAGTCACCAACCACATTTTGCTTTCTCTTGTTGAGTTAATGGTGAATGACGCTGAATCACAAATACAGATGAAAGCAGAAATGTCAATAGATGTGAAGCACTGTACTGGGGATGGCTTTCCACGTAAAAATGCTGAGAAGTGTGATAGGGAGGTAGGGTCCACTCTCTCACCAATGCACAAAATGTTTTCTGCAAATGAAGGGGGTGTGTGGTTTTTTTTTCTGTGTCTTTTTTCTCTGAGCTTTTAGTAATTTAGTGAGAAAAAAGACTGAGCTCTAGTTCTAACTCTGCCCTCAATCATGTGGATTTTTTGTTTAAAAGAAATTTTTTACCTATTTTTAATTAACATGTATTCACTTTACATATTAATAAGGTACATTTCCATACGTGGGCACAGCATGCACTGATCAAATCCAACCTCCATTTTCTCCCCTTCCCCATAGGCTTCCACATTTCCACATTGCTAATAATCACTGCTCTACATTCAGGTCAGCGTGTGTGTGTGTGTGTGTGTGTGTGTGTGTGTGTGTGTGTGTGTGTGTGTGTGACTAAGCATTGAATCCAGAGACTCTTGGACTCTAAGCAATCATCCCATCATGGAGCTACATCCGCAGCTCAGCTAAGGACATCCACTTTCATTTTTAACTTCCATATATGTGAGACAAATGTGGGATTTGGTTATTTCACTTGGTATAATATCCTTCAGTTTCACTGCCTATGTTGCAAACAGCAGGATTCATTCTTCTTCATGGCTGAGTAGCACACTATTGGTATAGAGACCACATTGTCTTGGTCTGTTGACTGAATGCCTAAGCTGATGTCACATCTTAGCAACAAGAAGAGGTATGTGTGGGGATCAGTTTGGTTTGCTGATATCGCTTCCCAGCGGTGGATTAGCAGGATTATCCAGTAGATCTACTTTTAGTTTTTGGAGAAATTTCTGTTTTGTGTTCTGAAGACTCTTCAATAATTTACATTCCTACTCACAGTGAATAAGAGTTCTTTTTCTCCACATCCTTGCCAATATTTGCTTTCTATATGCTCTCTTTTTCATAATAGCAATTTAACTGGGATGAGGTGGAACCTTAGTGTAGTTTTGATTTGCATTTACTTGACAGCAAATATTAAACTTTTTCATATATTTATTGACCATTTACAGTTTTTAAAAAAGAAAAGATGTTATTTATTCATTTTTAAATTTTTAACTTGGTTATTGTTGTTAAGGTTTCTTTCGAATTTCTTATATAGTCTGGGTATTAACCCTCTTGAAAGAACAGTTGACAAATATTTTCTCCCATTCTGTAGATTGTCTTTTTAGTCTGTTGATTGTTTCCTTTGCTAGGCAGGTAGCTGAGATTCTTGTAAAACTTCTTGGTAATATCTTCACCACCAGTTTTGTTGCATCTTTGTCTACAGTTCTACATATGTCTTCCTAAAAGGCAAAGCTAATAATGGTACTTATCGATGTAATACAACATTTAATCATTTGCAACCCAAAGAGGAAAATTAGATTGTTTAGAAAGAGATACAAGGTCCTTAACAACTGAATCACACATGCCCTTTGAAAAACCTGTCCAGTGGGCAGCCTCACCTGGGAGTGTTATACTTGCCATCTTCAGGGACAGTCTCTGAAAAATGGAATGAGGTGATTAGTAACCTAGAACCCAAGTAGGTGGGCCACTGGGTGATCTAGCAATAAGAAACCCGGGGAAGCAGACCATTAAATATGCTCCTATGGGACAACCCAGGTAAGTAGACCATTAGATACACAAGCAACAGGACTGCTTTCCTAGAGGTAGTGCTAGAAATTGAGAACATGGTGGCGGGACTGTTAACAGACAGGTAACTGGACAGACATAAAGGCACGTTTGAATTGATTGTAGAAAACAAGAGTGAAAACTCTGAAATTTTGCTGCCAGGATTTTTAGAGATGCTTGAAATTTTAAATAACCTTCCTGATTTTTGGTTTGCTATAGCTACTTCTCCTCCCGAGCCTGGATGTTTGGTTTTTTCTTGCATCATTCTGGGCCTCAGCTCCTGAGATTCTTTACTGATTCTCCTCCTCTTTGTCCAGAAAGTAAAATCCACATAATTTAAAGTAATTCCAGTGAGCCAAGCTTGCCCAGACATCAAGAAGACCATTGTTAAATCCATATTCACAAGCAGATTGATTTTAAGCTAATTTCGCATAGCCCAAATGTCATGTCTATTAGAAAATCACACTGTCTTCCAGACAATGTTTCAGCTTTCTTTCACCAGGGGTAGTGTGTGTGTGTGTGTGTGTGTGTGTGTGTGTGTGTGTGTTGTATGTGTGTGTGTATGTGTGTGTGTTCAAGTGTGGCATGTGAATGTGCAGTAGGGATGGAAGCTAGGGCCATGCACATGTGGGGCAAGCACTCCATTGCCAGGCCAAGCTTTTACCCCATGCATTTTGCTCTTATATCTGTTAAAACATGTATGACCTTCCTATGGCTGCCATTTCAATTGCCACAATTTGGTGACTTAAAATGACAGCAATTTATTCTCTCATAGTGTTGAAGGCCTAAAGTCCAAATTTAAGGTGTTGTTAAGAGTACAGACTCTGAAGGCCCTAGGGAGTCACCCTTCATTCTCTCTTCTGACCTTTGGTGACACCTGGCACAGGTTGGTTTGGGGATCATAATTCCAATCTCCTCTTCCGTTTTACACAACCTTCATACATACCCTTGTTTGTATGGTGGCCTCCTTTTCATTTTTGTAGAAGGACACTCATTATTGAACACAAGCATCACCTTAAGTCTAGGATAATTTCATATGAAGATCCTGAACTTAACTGCATCTTCAAAGAGTCTTCTTCCAAATAAAGTTACATTCTGAGGATTTTTGGTAGACACTTTTTTAGAGGAATAAACTTCAGCTCATTTCAAAACAATTGCCATGTTACATTGTAATTCACAAGTCTTATATTTCTCCTGGATAGAGCACCTCAATAGACCTGTAACTTACTCATGTTGTGCATTGGTATGTAGCAGATTCTGGCGCGTACTTGAAATTCATAGTGATGTGTTGAGTAGATAGTTGAGTGAAAAATGTTTCTACTGGTTAAAATGAATGATTTACTTTAAGTTATCGTTTGATGCATACAACAATTATAACATTGATAAAATATTACTCTCCAAGAAAAATTTTTCAAAGAATGACCTGCTCATTTTTGACAGTTAGAAATAAATTGCTCTGAACCATAAAATGGCTTAGTTTTTCTTCCCCCCCCCCCATTTTATTGATATGTATAAAGGCAAATTTTAAGGTTTACAATAAAGTTGAGCATTTTGCGCACATACGTTTCTTGTCAAGGTGACAAGAACTTTCCCTCTCTCCTTTTGCCCCTCCTCCTACCAACCCCACCCTCTCCCCCCATCTTATCCCCCTTGTTCACTTTGCTTTTCATTTTAAATTCCATGAGATAGTTGTGATCTGGGTTTCTCATATCAGAGGATCCTATTGAAAAGTAGGCAAATGAAATGAAGAGGCAGTTTACTCACGAAGAAGTTCAAATGGCCAATAGACACATGAAAAGATGTTCAACATCCCTAGCCATAAGAGAAATGCAAATCAAAACAACGTTAAGATACCATCTCACTCCAGAGAGAATGGCCTGTATCAACAAGTCATATAGTAATCAGTGCTGGCAAGGCTGTGGGGAGAAAGGAACCCTCCTGCACTGCTGGTGGGAATGTAAATTCGTACAACCACTCAGGAAAGCAGTATCGAGAGCACTCAAAAGACTAGAAATAAATATCCCCTTTGATCCAGCAACACCCTGCCTGGGCAAATTTCCAAAAGAGGTCAAAACAACACATAACAGAGATATATGTGTACCCATGTTCATAGCAGCACAACTAACAATAGCTAAAATATGGAAGTCACCAAAATACCCATCAATAAACCAATGGATACACAAACTGTGGTATTTATACACAATGGAATACTATGCATCTATAAAGTCCAACAGCGTGGAGGCTTTTGCAGGCAAATGGAAGAAACTTGAGAACATCATGTTTAGTGAAGTGAGTCAGAAGCAGAAGGTGAAACATTGAATAGTCTCTCTCTCATATGAGAAACCCATATCTTCTTTCTTTTTAAAATGTGTTCTACACAATCTTGCTTTGGAGGTTATATACAAGTTTAGCTATATGTGCTCAGTGCCTAGAAGGTAACACATGTACCTTATGAGTCAAAAATTCAGAGGACCAAGACTTGATAGACATGAATATGTTCATGAAGATAAAGTACACTAACATTTTACACCAACTGTAGCTGATATTGGGATATGCATTCTAGACTGTCCTTTCCAGACCAAGGAAAATATTGTCCTAGCTACTAGGAATGTTTTCAGAGGAAAATGCTCAGATGGATCCTTTTTGAGAAATACCTTCAGTGGAAGAGAATTTCCCTGCCAAAACTGTGAATGTCACTGATAGTAACACTCAACCCACCTGTAACAAAAGACAAGGAGATCAAGGTCTCAGTTACTTTTTCCTCACTGTAAGTCAATATCCTGACATGCACAAATTAGAAGAAAAAGTTTATTTCAGTAATTTCACTATCTGTTCGTGGGTGGCCAGCAACAGTAGAAGAACATGGCGGAGGGGGCAACTCTTCATGACATTGCAAAGAGTAAGCCAAGTCCAGTCAAATTAGGTCAAATCCCAGAGGAGGGAAGAAGCTGCATTTCTCCTGCCAGGTCCCATACTAGCAATCCACCCCTTGGTTTCCACCTCAATGTTCCACCCCTTCCAGATTTGAGCCCTCACCACCTGCCCGTAATGCAATCCACGTGCCTATAACCTACAATCTGCCACAAGCTTGCAATCTAAGGTTCCCTCCAAACCAGGCCTCACTCTCCCAACAGCACATGGGTCCATACACAGTCCGAAACACCCAAATACATGAGACTTTTGGGATACATTCAAAATCCAAACAAAAAATATCATGCTTTATAAAACTATTTCATGCATCTTCTGTGTGACCTTGACTTTTTAGAACTCTCAATGTAGTATGGTGATGTTTGTAAATATGTCCATGTAAATTTTAAATAAATAAAATTGGACTCATTTGAAAAAATAATCTAGCACCATGGACACATTATAAGTATGTACTAGCTGCATTTAATTAGGCAGAACAAAGTTAAGAAGAATATCTAGAGCAATTTCCCTGCCACAGAAGTTTCTATTGGACAGTGTCTTTGTTTTCCCAGGCTGCCACAGCACAATGGTTTCTCATGCTTCAAACATCAAGAATTTATTTCTTACAGTTAGTCTTAGTTACTTTTCTCATCAAACCCCAACATCCACAAATAAAGGGAAGAACCATTGTTTTTAGCTCACCATTTGGAAGGTCATGCAGAGTTCATGAGTGAGCAGCTGGAAAATGGTGGAATCACATGGCTGGGCTGGAGCCAAGGCCCAAGCTGGAGAGAGATCCTCATGGCATGGCAGAGGAAGCCAAGTCTGAGAGGAAGAACAGAACCAGCACGCATTCATCTAAGCCAAGCCCCAAGCATACGCCTTTTTCCAGCCAGGCACTCAAGGGACACTCCAGATCCAACCCATAACACACCGCATAGGCTAGGTAATCTAAAATCAAGGTGCCAGAATGGTCATGTTTAAATGAGAGTTTTTCTCCGATTTGCAAATATTGCACTCTCATAGCGTCTTCCTATAAAGCAGAGAAAAAAGCAAAATTTGTTTTATTTCTCCTAAAATGTTAATTTTTATGAATATGTGATGTGCAATAGTCATATTCAGCTTAAAGAGTTGATATATAAATACACCAGATCTTCATCATTTTCACTTTCCTTCACCCCTCTCCACCCGCTTGTCCCCTCCCACATTCTCTCTCCCTTTCCACAGGTCTACCTCTATGTTTTCTATCATCATCTCCCCTATTTGGGTCTTATTTACTTTGGGTTTCTCATATTAGAGAATCCATGCAATGTTTAATCTTCTAGGTCTGATTCATTTCATGTCTCAAGGTACATCTGTTTTCCTATGAGTGACTCACATTCACCTTTCCATAGTACTCCGTTATGTTCATATACCGCAATTCTTTTATCCATTGTTCTGATAATGGTATATCAGCAGTTTCCATGGTTTGCCTAATATGGCTTGTGCTATTATATAAACATGTGCATGCATGAACCTCTGTTATATGATGAGATTAACCTTTCTGGAAACATGTTTAGGGGTATGGCTGCATTCAATGGAATAGTTATTTAGTCAAATAGAATACCAATTTTTGAAAAATCTCCACACTGGTTTCCATAGTGTTTCTACCAGTTTACAGTCCCAGCAATAACACGGAAGGGTTTCATTCCCTCCCACATTCTTGCCAGTCTGAATTTATTTTATTTTATTTTATTTTTTATATTTTGCTTGACTTCTTGGTAATCATCATTCTCTCTGGACTAAAAAGGAACCTCAGTGCAGTTTTGATATGTATTTCTCTAGTGACTACAGATGCTGAACATTCTTTCTTGTACTTTTTAGTCATTTATACTTCTTCCTAGAATTGTATATGCATTTCAATTCCTTATTTTTAACCGGGTCTTTTATTTCATTTCTATTTTTGTCAGTTCTCTGTATATCCTAACTATTAGCACTATGTCCAAGGATAAAATGACATTTTTTTCCATTCCATTTTTTTCTTCATTTTTTGATTGTTTCCTTTGCTGTGAAGAGGATTATTAATTCTAATCCCATTTGTTGATTTGTGGTGTTACTTCTTCTACAACAAGGGTTCTACTGAAAAAAATCTTCCCATTAGGTTCAATGTTTCCATTTTAACATCTAGGTCTTTGACTATTCTGGCTTGGTTTTATTATAGGGTTGGTCTAGATTCATTCTGCTATGTGAATAACAAGTTTTTTCAGCACCATCTGTTAAAGACACTATATATTGGTAATTGTGATTTCTTATTCTTGGATTGTTCCCTTTAGTAGTGCATCATGTCTGTCATTGTCTCTCCTGATCTGTTTTGGCTTTGTGTCTGAGGTTAGTGTAGCTGTTTCTGCTAGTTTGAGGGTTCCAGTTGCACGAAACATTAATTTCCATCCTTTTACTTTCAGTCTAAATATTTCTTTGTGGGTAAAGTATGTCTCTAGCTTACAATAAATGTTTGGTTTTGTTTTTTAATCCAATCTACTAATCTGCGACTTTGGTTTCAACAGTCACATTATTAACATTGAGAGTTACTAGTGTTATATATTTACTATATTCTGTCATTGTCTTGTTATTTCAGTATTTTTTATTTATTTATTTATTTTTTTTTACTTTTGGTAGCTTATTCTCCTCCTTCCAATGTTTTCTTTCTCCCAGGTTTTTGGTGTTACTGGTCTCACTGCCCTTCTCATCCAAGATTCTCTTAAATATATTTTCTGCACTGTTGCTCTGGTGGTCATATATTTCCTTCTTTCTTTCTTTCTTTGTCCTGGAAAATCTTTACTTCTCTGTCTATTTTGAAGGATGAGTATGCCAGATATAGCAGTCTGGATTGATATTTACTTTTTGTAAAGCTTGAATGATTTCATTCCATGTTCTCATGGCCTTAGAGATTTGTACTAAGACAGCTACAGTTATTTGTGACTGCTTTGTCTTTTTAAGTTACTTTATGTTCTTCACTGACAGTTTGTAATATATTCTCTTTGCGTTGAATTTCAGAGATTTTTGATTGCGATGTCTTGGGGTGGTCTTTTCTGGTCATCATTATATGGTGTGGTATATGCTTTGTCTACCTTAATGTTAATTTCTTTTTCCCAGATTTGGAAAATTTTCTGTGCCTTGCCATTTGTCATGGTATCAGTGCATACATGGCTCATTTCATCAACATTATATTTACGGTTTGTCTTCCTAATGTTCAGCCCAGGTTCCCAGGCTTTCAGCTGAGCTTTTCCACATACATGTTTATATTCATTAGGATGGCTTACAGACTTCAAAAATGGCTGCCTACATGTATGAAAGGTAAAGTTGCAGTAGCTGCTCACATGTGAGCTAAAACACCGCTCTGATACTGAGGAGAGTTGGTGTGGGTCAATGTCCAAAGGTGGTGGAGAAAAGACCCGAGAACTGTGGCAAATCTGCTTTGGGGATTGATGATGCAGAGACAGGAGCAAGTCAATGTCTAGAGACTATGGTGAGGAAGTTATCTCAATTGAGTTTTTGATATCCTCAAGTTCAGCTTGATATCTTTTCACATTTCCTACATCTGTACTGAAATGTCCATTCATGTCTTGTGTTGCTATGTTTATCTCATTCATGCTTGTGTCGTCTTTAAAACCATCAAACTTTTAATCAGCCAAGATCATTTTCTGTTTAGTACATTCCTCTTTAAGCTCCCTAAACAGTCCTTTCAATTGTTTATCTATGTCTTGTTTGAACTGATTGTCCACTTGGTCCATTTGGGTTTTGACTTCTTTTCCTATAAGCTTCACTATTTCAGGACACATTATATCAGCTTCTGGGATTTAGGAAATTTTCCAGTTGTCTAATTGCAATGTTTTCCTATGATTCTATTGCTAAAAGACTGTAGACCAGTTAGGACAAAAAACTGCATCTCCACTGTGGAAATTTTCATGTTATATTATGTTCTGCATTGATGTTTCCTTGAATTAGTCTATATTTTGATATTTATGTTCATTTTCAGCTTACACACGTATTGAGTTTGGAGGCCTTCTCAATGACCATTGAGGGACAAGTGGATTGTAATAATATAGGTGACTCAAAGACAAGCCAGCTACTGGCATACAACAGAAAACAAAATTGACCACCATTAACAATATAAATGGAATCTGCAATAATTTTGTAATCTGAGACTAGCCAATTATTAACAAATCATAATGACTAGTTAAATAGTACAGTCTACATGATCAATATAGCTACCGAAATAAAGCAAATTCTGACTTTATAAAAGATTCTACTAAAGGCAATACCATACCATTGCTAATATTAAAATAGAAATCTGTCTATTTCTATTTTATCACCTATCTAAGATAAGCCAAATAGTCATCAACTTTTAATAGGCTTCAAGAACTATGCAACCATTAACAATAGCATAGAGATCAGCTGTAATGGTATAACATAATATAAAACAATTACTGTCATATCATAATAAGCAATTAAATTACAAAACCAGTTCACTCTTAAGATTGCAAATGTGATCTATTAGTGAAGATACCTACACAAATCATGTGGTAACTTATTAGAAGGATGTATCAAATGAAACTTTATACCATTGTTAATAATATAAAAGAAGTCTGCATTCATGTCCAATGCATATGCATGACTAAATATCAAAAAGCTATTAACTAGGCCAAGAAGCCTTGAGTTATTAATGCTTAAATGTACTATTAATAAGAATGGTGGTGGTAGGAAAAAGGAGGACTGACACAAAGAGTTATCGTTGGAAGTGAAATAAAACTAGAACAGTGTAGAGGATAGAGAAAAGCAAGACACATTTCTAACTGAAGACTAGAAAAAGTAAACATAAAATGCAGCAGTGAAACAAAGACAAAAGAGTCAGAGAAAGAAACGTAACACCAGAGTCTATAAAAAGACTATTCAAGAAAGGCAGATGAAAAACTAAAACAATTCAAAAACTAATCCCAAACAAACAAACAAACAATAACAATAACAAAGCAATGTTAAGTCCAAAGGATATCCATAGAAGAATTTATGTGAGGCCAGAGTTATGTTATTTGTGTCTAATTTCTGCTGTCTGGGTGCCCACTGGCAACGAAGTGTGAGGAGAGGGAGAGAAGAGATGGAATTGTGTCCTGCTGCCAGGCTGTGGTGCCCTTACTTCGTGACCCGGGATAAGACCAGTCCTTAGTCTTCCTGTGCCCCAGTGTGCACTGACCTATCTCGTGCTTGAGGGGTTCCCCTCCAGTGACCAAGCCAAGATACTGCTCAAGGCTTGAATAAAGTTGGTGGAAGCCCAAAACCCACTGAGTTCTGTGCTGGAAGCAGGCAGCAATTGGGTTTAGCAATCCAAAGGTCTTCCACTCACAGTCTTCTGGGCAGACCCCTCCCAGATGACCTGGCTTCTCTCACAGTGGGTTGTAGGAGTGTTGGGAGGGGCTTTCTCCTCTCTACTGCCTTCTCTCTCTGGGCCTAAATCTTCCAGGAGGTCCGAGCGGTTCTCCCTTCTCTGTAACGGTCTCTTGTGGTAGGGCCCTCCTCGTCATCAATCAACAGATTCCCTAAAGTCCCTGGGATGTGTCCTGTCCGCGGCCTTTTCCTCAGACAGTTCAAACTGAGATCCTTCCTGTAATGGCACCTAAGTTTGGCAATGCTACTGCTAAGGAGGTTCTTTTAGCAAGAGACCCCACCCTGCACCTCAGCTTGCAGGTAGAGGCCGCTCTGAGCGTCAGCTGCCTCCTAGCTCTAGGGCACCCAGCCCTCTGGTCCCATTTAGTCTCTGCGGTCTTGGCTGCTCTTGAGCCACGGAGGCCTGAGTCAGTGTTCTGCCTGATGTGCTCCCTTCAAGACACTCTGTTTGCTTGTTTGTTTTGCTTTCTCAGTCTCCACAGTCCATTCTCTGAGCTTTCAGCTTTCCTGCCTTTCAATTTCCGAAGCTCCTCTTTTTTTCAGAGCTTAGCTGCTCAGTTGTTTTCATTGCCATATACTGGCCTTCTTTCTGAGTCCCTGCAGAGCTACTAGCAGGTAGATTTTACTCCACTGCCATCTTGATTCTGCCTCAAACACCAGCTTGCCAGCTTCTATGGACAAGAACCCCACCATGAGGTCCCATTCTCGTGATCCCACTTAAATCTAATTACCCCTTGAACGTCCTGTCTCTTAGTACTGTTACATCAGGAGTTAGGATTTGCTTCAATCACTTTTCCATCTCTGGGAAAAAATACCAGACCTACACAACCTAAACAAATAAACAAAAGAATTATTTTGCCTCATAACTTCAGAGTTCTCATTTATGGTTGGCTGGCTTCAGGCAGAAAAAAAGCATGGTGAAAAGACATAGCAGAAAAAACATCCATTCAGCCAAGAATCAAAGGGAGAGAAGGGAGTGGAAGGTTAAAGAAGGTGATATCTGAGGACAATACTGCATCCTCCTGATTAATGACTCCTACCTCCTGTAACCAGCCCCACCTCCTTACAACACATTGAGCAGTGAGCTCATCAGTGGAGTGTGATGCCTATAGTGCCTCTGTGATCCAATCCCCTTCCAGTACTCCTAATTCTGACGTATTAAGTTATTGATAAGGACAAAGGTTCCCATTGATTTCAGGGATAACTAACAAGTCAAAGACATGCAGTTCTAGATTTGAATTCAAACTCTATCACTCATAATATATGACTTTAGCTAATTTTCTTTCAATGCTTTGTAATATACAGCTGAGACAGAACTTGAGAATTAAATGAGAAATCATAAAACTTTAATTTAGCTTTCTATCTTATACAGTGTAGACTAGCACCAAATAAACATTCTTTCTCATTATGTCTAATTCCATAAGGCCTCACAGGAAGTATTTTTTTAACCAATCAGTTCAGATGTTTCTTTCATTCACTTATGTTTACTTTTATCCAGATACATAAGTGATGAACTCTATATTATCAGGGCATCGTGTTAGGTAAATCTGTGTCTCTATATGTCAATTCACTCTTTTCTAGGAAGACCTTATCTCGATCAACAAATCTGCAATGCCTTATTTTCAAATCAGGTCTGATCCTCAGAACGAGGGTTAGGACACCTTTGGATGCAAAGATGTACTAAGTCCAATTGATCACAGTGATCAAAACACCTGAAAATGAACTGTGATCTGTAGCTCTTTCACTACTTCCATGTTCATTTAAGCTCATTATTCTAATTGATTCTCTCTTTGCTCTTCTCAAAATTGAGAATTAGGATGCTCATTTCACGGATTCGCCTTTAAAAAGCAAATGAATTTTCTTCTTTGGTGTCTGCTAAATAGCAGGTATTTGAAGTTTTTCATGAATATAATGCTAGTACAAGGACATATTTTTAACTCTTTTCTTAAACCAGCAGGCCCAAAGGCAAAGAAGTAGAATTGGTTGGACCTACAATGTACTAGCTCTTTAAGAAACTATTTACAAGTATTTTATCTACTCAAAAGGTTTCAGAAGAAAAAGCTATGTTTGCCAGTTTACGCTCCTAAACCCATAGTACCAATACATAATAGAGTCAAATGGGTGAGATATTGGAAGCCGGGAGAGATTAAAAACAAAAAAAAAGGAGGTAAGAGGGGAAAAATAAGGAGTGGAAGGAAATTTGAAGTTGACCCACTATATAGGTAGACAAAATTCTCAAGCTCAAGGTGCCCATTGTCTATTGCATACATATACTAACAAAAATGGGGAAATCAATCTTCAGATATTTATGTGGTGTGAATATACACAAACACACACATCACTCACACATGTAAACGTGTATGTATATTTTAGTAATGCATCCAGAATACATAATATATGATTGGAATTGGTCAGAAATGGAAAGGTGATTCATTTTCAGATTTGTTGGGCAAAATAAAAAACTGAATAAATGATCAAGAATTGTATATTTATTTCAAAGATACTGGCTAGTCACCAGCTCTTTGTTCTGTTAATTTCATGGGTTTTTTCCCCCCTGAAAATGTTTGGTATTTTTTCCTCCTCCAGCTTTATGCTGAACCTGCACCGGAGTATTGCTAGAATCATCTCAGACCACCAAGTACCCTCAGATCAGACACCTATGCAGTCACGAGACTTCTGGGTAAGTTTGCATCCTCTGAATTATCCAGCCAATGGGGAGCCAGGGAAGGATTTGTGAGCCAGCATATAAACACTGTGCTGCAATGCCCCTGGGTGAGAATGTCTTACAGACACCTGTTCTTGTAAGACTAATTTTAAAGCCTCACCTCACTGTTCTCCAAGTGTCCCCATCCATAGTTTGGTAATTTGGGCTGTTGGTCTTGTTTCTCACATAAAATAATGCATGTTTCTGTTCTAGAGAATATTTTTATATTCTAATTTGATTCAAATGAGTAATAGTAGAACTATACAGATTCTGTCCTGTTCGTAGTGTTTCACTAAGATATTAAGAATAAATGGCCAGAGCCTGGTACAGGTCTGTAATCCCAGCAATCTTAGAGGTCGAGGCAGGAGAATCACAAGTTTGAACCCAGCCTGGGTAACTAGCAATGTAGTGAGACTCCGTCTTACAATATTAAAAATGGGCTGGGGATATAGCTCCATGTGGAGGTTTTGCTTCTCAGTCCCTTTTACCAGCAAATAAACAAATAAACACACACACACACACACACACACACACACACACACACACACACACACACACAAAATAAATAGATACAAAGAAAATCCTTAAATTTTGATTTGGTCCATGCTTACATAGAAAAAAAATTAAAATACAATTAAAAAAGAGAAAAAAAATCCCCAAGCTCAATTTTGGATAGAGAATATTCAACCTGCTCATGAACATTTTTATTCACGAGTCAGCGCTACTTATGTCCTCCATCATTATTACAGCCCCTTGGTTTGTGCAAAGGACGGGTGGTTTCCCTGCTGTAAAGTGACTGTTTATTTGCCATATTACCTTGAAAGACATGTGGGTGTAGCAGTAAATTGAAATCAAAAATGACAATTTAAAATGTCCCCTTTGTTGTTGATTCATCTCCGACTTCCAATGAACTGTGACAAGCGCTGCAGACCCGCGGGTGTCTCCTACACTTGCGAACGTCCTCTCACAGGAGATAAATGTCCCTGCGTTCAACTAGATGCTTATAAATTGGATCTCTGTGTCATTGTTAAGTGAGAAGGTAGAGACACAATATAGCTTCAGATCAGAGCTGACTTGGACTAGATGCTTGAATGGAGCTAGAACAGTCACAGCCCTGTTCTGTTTTCACAAGATGTGTGTGTATTGTATTTACAGCATTTTTTTAAAAGAAAGGATCATTGATGAAAGGAGCTGCACTGCAGAGAGTAAATAGCAAAATTGAAGCAAACCAAATCTGCCCTAGGCGCTAATATCCATCTTACCCCTTTGGGACACAGAAGGATATTATTGCAGCTGAGATTTGGACCAATGAGAGTTAAGTAATTTTACATCCCAGCCATAAGTTTAGAACTCATGATTTTTTAAAAAATTAGCTTTTCCCTCGTTATTCTTTGCTTTTTTCACGTAAATCAATTCAAAATATTATGGAAACATGGTACTCATTAGGCTTTTCCATTCCATTGTTTACGTTCATTGCTTCTCTGTAGCTGTTTACATCATGTTTAGTAGTTGCTGTTTGGGTTTGTAAGTTCATTGACGTTTCATATACATCATGTCCTTAGGTTTCTTCTGCGATAGACAATAATCTCTGTCCTTAGCCCTTTTAAATGCGCTACTTCTACCCATATGGCATCATTTTCCATATTTCACTCTACACTGATAGTAAAGAGACACTCATAGTGATCTATGCTACTGAGAGTTGTAGTAGTTTGTACAAAAATATTAACAGTAAAAATAGAAATATAACATCAAAAATAGAAATATTGTGGGAAAACACTAGAGATTCTGTAAAATTCTTCCTTTCTCTATGACCAGCACCCATAAATCCTCTTCTGAGAAAGCTTGTCTATACAAGTATTTGCAGACTATGAAGTACAAGCTTGGAATCTACAAAGTGCATCATTGGAAGTTATTGAAAGGATTTAGATAGGAGGCCAGACTTGCAAAAATTCATTATGTTTTTAAAGTTTCCTCTGAGTGCCATGAAGACAGTGGATGAGAGGTTAGCTAAGAAAGAAGTTAGCAGATGGATGGCCAACAAAAATTTAAGGTTACTTGAGTATGATGAGGTAAGAAAGTATTCATGAATATTTTGTAAGCACATAAAAGACAGTCCAGTAACTTCTTCAAAATACAAAGCAGAAATATGAGGCATGTTCTTTTTCTGGGAAGACCCTAGTTTTTTAGGGAAGAGCTCTCTAGGAAGTTATGTTGGTTATGATACAATTAGATCATTTTATAATATCCTCCAAGGCTTGAAGTCCTTGAGTAATCTGAGCTCTAAGAGTCTTACCTATTAGACTTTACGTAGATTCCCAGTTCTAGGACTTGTGACCTTATTAATTGCCTTGTCTGTATTTTACATTTCCTTTCATACTGTGCCTATATCCTTATATTTGACGTTCCTTGTTGTCTTGGCGAGCCTTCCTCCTCGGCCTCCCTGCCTCTGCAGCAGTCCCACAGGCTTTCTTGTTGGTGCTTTTGTGCCTTCCAATGCTACACCTGGTCCCTGGCCCACGTTGTGCAACTTAACTGATCCAAACTTGACTCTGAGAACGCAAGATGAACTTCCCATTTTTGTTACTGCAGTTTAGACTCCTTAGGAATATCAGTGCCAACCAACTCCTATAGTTTCTTTCTTTCTTTCTTTTTTTTTTTTAAAGCTCCAAAGAGAAACACAAGACTATCAGTCACAAAGAAGCAAACACTTGAGGTGTCTAAGACAAGGAATTTATTTGGGGGGAACATCCATTACTAGAGGTACATTAGCTTCCTGGGCTTGGGTCTGGCCTGACCAATCACCCAATCCTTTAGAGGTGCTCAGTCAATTCTCATTGCTGGTGCTTATGCTTCCTGGCTATGAATTGGCCATTTCCTCCTCCTCCACTTCCTCCTCCTCCTCCTCCTCCTCCTCCTTCTTCTTCTCTTTCCATTGGACACCAAACACAGTTCTTTATGAAAACCTTAGATATTTGTCGATACCTGTTTCCCCCAAGGAAACTTATTTTATTTCATTGAAGTTTCCTAACAAATGCTAATTTTAGCTCGATCTCTTTTCTGATTCATCTTCATAAGCTTCAGTGTTGTTACTGTTTTTAAATAGATTTGATTAACTTAAGACAGACACCAGAGATCTTTAGTGAGATTTTTTTCAACCTCTTGATCTATAATATTTCTGACTGATTTTCAAAGTTTTTTGTATGTCCACCCTGAAAAGTTGCAAATTCAATGTAACGAAGTGACCAGTTTCTCTTGCATTTTTCTGAAGAGCAGCAGATACAAATCTTGAGTTCCATTGCCATCAATGCCACCATTTCTGTCCATCTCTCTAATTGCTATTGACATCGAAAGTCGTTTTTGATTGAGGCACAATGAAAAGTGATATCAATTACAGTAAATGAACTTTCCTGAAGTTGCTGAGTCAATTAGGGGAAAAAATGTAGAGTTGGATCTCACATAACAGAACCTAATTTCTATGTCACTGACTTATAGCTCTGGTACTGTGACCTACACCTAGATATTTGAAGCAAATCTTTCTTTGATTTAATACAAAGATCTCATTGCATTGAGCAAATGGGTAGTAAAAATGAGTGTATGCTCCTGCTGTTCAGAGAGAGTAGAAGGAAATTAGAACAAAACCAGATTTTACTTTTAATCTTTGAAATAAGAAGCTTTTCCGCATGCATTTTTATCAAAGCAATATACATTTTATTCTAGGTTAACAATCAAGAAATCCATATCAAGAGGATATCAGGCATTTGCAGCTGCTGTCACGCTGGAAGGAGGCTCAGCTCTGATTTTACCGAGATGACTGATAACGATAGCATTGTGGGCAGGCAAAGCACCTTTCGCCCTGAAATGCTTTATAGAAATCATTCATGCCAGCTGTGACTGCTGATGCTTAGGCCTCTGGGGACTTAGATGAAGCAATAGAAATGCCTCATGGAGGGGACATGGAGAGAAAAAAAGCAACAAGGCCACAGGACATATAAAAGCTTATGGCTACCCACTCGCTCAGGAGTGAGGAGGAACTCTTCAGGTACATGTTATGCCTGAGATTTGAATGTGGAAATCTGCAGGTTTGCAAACCTGAGATTTATTGCTTTAATCTATCTGTAGAAATTCACAATGGTCTTTGATTTCAAGGCCCTGGAGTATCAAAGAAAAAAAAAAACAGCAGGGTTAAATAAATCATTAATACTTCCTTACCCAGCTTAATTCCTATTGGAGTTCCACAACCATATAACTGTGAAAACAAAAAACAAGTTAATTGGTGTATAACAGTACATGTTGGGTACTCAATGCTTAGGCAAATTGTACATTCCTGTTTCTAAAATTTATGTATTGGTTTTAATAATGCATTTTAGTTTATGGTATTGTACCTTGTAGTTTTCTGTTTGAGCCTGAAACTATTGTATTTGATGGGAAGACAAGCTGTTGTCATCACTGTGTTCTAGTATAGATTGAAGTTTAAAAATTTTATTGTCTTATAAAAAACTTTGAAGACTGGAATTGCTTGACACTAGATCCAGACATGCATTCCTCTTGAAAATATCACTAAATTATGATTAAATATAATCATATTTTTCTGACATGTGTCTTCCAATACTTCCTAATGAAAACCTTTCATTTCTGTGCCAATGAGGCTGAAACTTCTAATCCATTGAAAAGCTACTCATTCCAAATATGACTTTTCTTTGTAAGTTTTGCATTGATGGCTATTATAATTTAATTTAAGAGTCTTAGAGCTAGAATTCATGCATAAATTGAGTGATTTGCATTGGTTTTAAGGGCAAGTTTCTTTCAACGCCAAGTTTGGCTAGGTATGTTCTCAAAAAGTAGTTATGTCTATTTTATAGATTAGTCAATGAATTTCAGCCCTCTGGGTTCCAGGCCAAAAGTACCAAACATCTTCACTACAGATTTTGACTGCTACTAATTTATCATAACACAATAATTAATATAACTCTATTATTCTGCTGAATAAACCAACTGCTCCCCCACCCAATTTTCTGCAAATACAGCAGTTGCAGCAATTCTAATATAAACATGATTAAGGCTTCTGCCAAGGTGATATATCATGTAATATTGAACATATGGTCAGTATTAACTTAACTAAAAACTTCTCACTCATCTCTAGTAGCTCTATGACTCTCATGAATCTTAAATTGTGGTCCTAAGAAAGAACTGCTCGTTGTGTTTTACTCCTGAGTGGCTGCCCCTTGTGGATGGGTGAATGAGTTCTGATGTGGATGATGATGTCATCTCTTTCAAGCACTGGATGTTCATTTTTTTTCTTAAAAAGGAATATTTTTAGGCAAGATGATTTAAATATTGGATTTTCAGATTTTTTGTGCTTGTACATTGGGAGGCACTTGCAAAAGAACAAGAAAATGCATCCTTAAGTTACATGATGAGAAAAACTAAGAAGGGGTGATGTGAGTAACTCAGGGCTCTTTTAGAATAAACCATCAGGAGGACACCTTTGAAGATGTGATATTTAAATTAAGACCTGAATGATAAGAGAGATCCAGCCACAAAGATGAACTGAGAAAGAGCATCTTAGGAAGAGAGAGTACGAAGTTCCAAAGGGATGTGTGGAGAACACCTGTGGCCAGGGCTGACAGGGAGGCGAAGGTCAAAGGCTAAGTCACTGGAGGTAAAGGGTGGAAGCAGACGGCACAGTTACCGTCAAGAGGAAAGAGCCCAGATTTCAATTGAAATGTAAAGTGAAAGCATTCTGGAATTTTGAGTAGTGGGATAACGTGATGAGATAAGTATTTTAAAAATGCCTCTGGACATGCAGTTAAGCAGAGAAGAGAAAGCAGGAGACCAGTTAGGAGGAGCTTCGGTTTTCTGAGTGAGTAACAGCGATGGTCCGGCAAAGAGTGGTTGGCATGGTTGTGGTCAGGATGTATTTTGAAAGGCGAGCCAACAAGCTATGCCACTGAGGCAGATATTTTATGCATTAGAAGGAAAAGCATCAGAAATAACGCTCAGGTTTGTATCTTGAACAACTAAGAAAATTGTGTTGCCATTTACTATGATGGGAAAGTCCAGTAGCAAAGAAGGTTCACAGTGTTGAGTGAGTCGAGTAATTATTTTCTGGATATACCAAGCTTCAGAATCCTTTTAGAGATGCGATTGAGTGAATAGTCTGGTAGTATGTATACATATATGAGACTTTGGGGTGAGAATGAAAGCAAATAATCAATTATTGATTCATATTTGTTTAAAAATTTAAAAGAAACTTATTAAATAGCTCTTGAGATCAGTTGGTATTCATGCGATTAAGACACAGAGATAGAAGACCTGTTCTTAGTTGGATTGTAGTAATAGGAAATTAATAGGAAAACTGAACATGGTATTTGGGGTTACAAAATAAGAACATAAAGGAGGAATTCGGGATTATGGGAAAGTTCCTGAAGAGGTCATTGGTGAACTGAGCCCCTGGGGAAATAGAATAGTTATCAGGTTGAAGGAGGCTGGATAAGATTATTTTATATACAAGAAGGAAAAGGAACATAGGAAATAATGAGAAATTAGGAAGAGGAAGGGAAGTAAAAACAATAAAAATAAGATATGTATATAAATCAATTCTTCCAGCTGAATAGAAGTCTCACATATGTATACTAATACAAAGAATATTTGGAACAGTATTAGAAAGAATTTTCCATGTACAATCACATAGAGATGAATTGAATGACAGCCCTTTTTTAAGAAATGCAAGTAAACCTTTGTTTTTCAGCTACAATGACATATTTGGGCAAGGCCTTGAATGTTTAAATTTTCTTTTAAGGTTATTGGGAAGTGAGAAAGGATCATGAACAGACATCTTCCTTAGAAAAAAACATTTCTGGAAGTTTCTTGGCGGTCAGAATAATGGAGTATGAACTTGGAATTGGTTAACCGTTTTATTAGTTTCCTATTAACATATAAGAAATGAAGACAAATCGAGCGACTTACACAAACTCACCCATTATCTCACAGGTTTTTAGTTCAGAAGTCTAGATGGTTTTGAATGAGTTGATTTCTCAAGGTCCTGAAAAGTTGAAAGCAAGTGTTGGCCAGAATATGCTTCCGCACAGAGGCTCTGGGAACACGGTCGGAGCTGGATGAACCTGAGGAGCACCGTCAGAGGTTATCCCTACAGAAGGAACGTGTGTCACTCAGCTAATGCAACTTGTGTATTGATAAGATTTTCATATTTCTGAAGAAAAATATTCAGTACCCACATCTTCAAGGAGGAGGTATTTAATTTAGCTCACAGCTCTAGAGGGCTAGCTTGTAGTCAGCTAGCTCCAAAGAAAAAGCATCATGGTAGAAAGGTGAGTTGGGGGTGAAGCTATTCACTTCACAGCAAGCAGGATGCAGAACACACAGGAAGAGCACCCCTGAGAGACACACGCTCCAAAGGTGCCCTCTCAGGGGCTCACCGCCTCTAAATGGGCCCATCTTCTAACAATATGTTCACCTATGAACACAAGTGATTCATCCATTGACAACTATAGTGCCTCCACATCTAAGCATTTCTTCAAGTGTCTTATTTCGGTCAAATTAACAATTAAGGTTAAATGGTGCAACAAGACATTAGAGAAGAAAACTAAGCTAGTCTAAGTTTGTTACAAGAAAACAAAACCTGAAGGCCAGTATTGTTTATGAACACACATATGACAATATTCAACAAAATCCAGGCAATTTGAACTCAGAAATGTATAAAGAGTTATTTCTCATGACAAAGTGTCTTTGAGCCTGTAAGGCAAGGTTGTTTCAAAACAAATTCAAATCTCTTGATGAAACATCCCAAGATAATAATGGATAAAAACCCTCAAATAATGATCTTGGTTGGCACAAGAATACATATAACAATATTTAATACAAGTTTGTAATAAAAACATTGAAATAATTAGGAATCAGAAGGAGGTTCTTTAACTTGAAAAAGGCTACCTATCAACAACTCACAAGTAACTTCATACTCAATGGAAAAAGACTGGCTATTCTTACCTTAAAATCATATGACATAATTTTATATGTAAGAGATATTTTAAAATATACTAATATTCCATGAGAAATAGCAAACTGCACAAGGTTGGAGGATACAAGATCAATAAATAGATATCAACTATATGTACAATCACATAAAATGAAGCATCTTAAGAAATACAGAACATTTAGCTTACAATGCTATTAGAAAGAATAAAATACCTAAGAGTAAATTTAATAAAAGAAGCATAAAACTTATACTCTGAAGATTGCAAAATTGATTCATTAAAGAAATACTGAATAAACAAACAAAAAAAAAAATCTAGTGTTCATGGATGGAGAAACCATATTGTCACAGTACATTCCTCCTATTTATCTGCAGATTCCACACAATTCCTGGCAGATTGAGTGAAAGACAATGAAAGACATCAAAAATTTACTGAGGTTATGCTTTCTCGATTCAGTGGCTACATGAAAAAAATCTTGAGTTGCTCAGTTCATATGGGTAAATTGGATGGCTTGCAAAGTATACCTACTATGTGAAGCTGTTAGGGAAAGAGAAAAGAAAAGGTGCTGGGATAAGGGAGCAGAGGAGAGTCAGCACCAATTCCAGTGGGTATTTATTTCTCCTATTAAAAATTATTTAGAAGTATACCTTTGAAAATAATAATCTCCAAAGTAGCACTGTCACCACAGTTTAGTCCAAGTATTCCACTTCATACAGTGTTGCTTTACTAACACAGCCACTATTTAGACCATTTTATTAGTTGATACTATTTACGCATGTTGATGGGGTGCACGGTGATCATCAAGTACCTATTACATAGATTGTGATGAGCAAATAAATGCAGTTAAAATTCTAATCGCTTTAAAAATTTCCTTAAAAGTTTTCTGTTTACACATAATTATACATATTTATGGCATTCAATGATATATTTCAATACATGTATGTTATAAATATTTGATCAAATCGGGGTAAATAACACCTCCCCTTTTTACTACTTTGTGTTTAGAAGCTTTAAACACCTCTTTTCTGATTATTCATAAACGTTATTTCAAGGTATTCTGCTTCAAATGACCTTTAGATTCCAAAGGCGCGGTTCCTAAAGTTCTCATCGGGCGGGGTACAGTAGGTGTCCCAGTAGGTGTCCTCTTTCCCTCCTCCTGGTTATCTCTTTCTACAGATACAATTTGATATCTCTTTAAATTCTGCTTCTCTGTTCAAATGTAACAAAAATCATTTCTCGTAATTGGTTTTAATCCTTATCCTACTATGAGTATTGATGTCTCTTTTAATCATTTGAAAGTGATTATAAAATGCATCTTCATTTTTTTCCACTTTTTGAAAATTGTGCTATAAATCTTTTCCCAGTGTTCATACATGTTCAAAGCTTTTTAAAACTCTTATTTCATATCTCATATCTTAATACCAGACTCTCTCTTGGAACACAGTGTTATCCAGAAAACACTACAGTCATCTGGCTCCCAGCCGCCTTCCCAGTACTGTCCTCTCTCCTGTATGCACCAATCTGAGTATTTATTAGTTTAGTTGCCTATGTCAAGGCCCAGTTTCTTAAATCAAAGGAGGAGTTCATACATTTCTCTTTATAGCTTTCATTCAGTACGATTGTCATCAATGCCGAGCTGAAGATATTTCTTTGATCTTTTTCTTCTGAAAATGACTTTGAAAGCATCCTTTGTGTTGGATTTAGCTTTTGTTGAAAAAAAAAACCAGTACATGAGGAGCCTTTTCTATTCTGCTTTATAATAATAATCCAACCTTATTTTCACCATATTGTTTTGAAAAACTGTGATTCTTCCAAAGCTTTCTGAGTCATTTCCCTCCCCACCCCCCTAAAATTTGAGCTCTGTCAAACCAGCTGCCCCATTGCAGTAAGCCATCCACAGTCTTTGGCTGTGAGAAGGTGAGGCCAACACTAGCTCATGCTTACATCCCTGAGGAGAGAGTCGACTTCACTTCCCAAATCGCACCTGGCTGGGAGTGGTGGAATCAGAACTGGATTCAGCGTGACTGGCTTGAGAATTCGAGCTCCTAATCACACCGTACCCATTGCCTCCCTTCCAACCACGGTCCTTGTCTCTCGTTGCAGGGTGTCCCTGGAGTTCTCTTTCACTCGCTGGATACAGTACGTTATTTTGTTAGTACCATTTGTATAAGATGACCTTTCTCTCTGAGTCCTTCTTTTCACTCCAGCTTACTCTAAGATATATTAGAATATGAGAACATAATTCTAAAATAATTCTAAAATATTCTAAATATAAGAATATAATTCTAATATAAAAATATATTAGAATATAAATAAAAGAGGCTTAGAGTCAGCAAAACCTGATATATATGTATCTTATATCATATGTGATGAAGGCATCAGTTAACTCAGTTTTTTTTGTTTGTTTGTTTGTTTGCTTGTTTGTTTGATAGTACTGGCCTTAAGTCTGAGCTACATCCACAGCCTTATTTTATTTCTGATGCTGAGACAGCATCTCTCTAAGTTGCTCAGCTGTCCAGGCTTGACTCACACTTGCAATCCTCCTGCTTCAGCCTCCTAGAGTGTGTTTTTAAAGGTAGGTTGAATCTCGTCTTAAAGATCGTTCTTATTTAAAGTAGCAGGCTACACAAAGGCACTGCTATCGATTTGGTCTGCAGGGAAAGTTACAGGTCTTCTGAGGGGTGAGCAGGAGAGCAGCTAAAAGGCTAGAGAGAAAACAGGACAGGAAAGGAAAAGATGTTACCTAGGTGTCGGACGTTATCTTTAAGCTTCTGCAGGGTAATGATCAAATGATATTTGAATTTTCAAAAATAGTCTTGTCTTTAATCTTTCTATCTTTAGTTTTCAAAAAGGAAAAATATACAGAGGAAGTGGGACTAAAGGACAACATTTGTTATATTTGCTATCAAGTGTAATCATATGGAATGAAACATCGTGAAGAGTACATATTAAAGTAATTCATGTTTAAAAGTAATAATGACGAGGAACATTGCTATGGCAGGAGTGAGTGGGGGAAACTGAGGTTAGAGCAAGGAAATTAGAAGAAAGATCTCTTGGTGATAGGAGTGGAAGGAGTGGATAAGGAAGAAGGGAGGAAGAGAGGAGGAAATGGAGGGCGAGAGGGAAAGAGAGGGGGAAAGCAGCAACGAGGGTCATAACAGGAAACACGTTGGATGGGCCTTATCCAAAAGGAGGGAAAGGGAAGAGCCCAGAACTTCTCATGGAGACACTGGGTAGATCACATCCCAGTCCCAAGACTGCAGACACCCAGGAAGAGAAGACCAGATGCAAGGGAGAAAGGTGAATTCAAATTAATTCCTATAAAGCCGAATTATCAGAAGGGGATGTCGACTAGTCACAGTTTAAAGGTAAACGTTGCTTGTCTCATTCTGAATCTAGATTTTAGGTAGTAGCTGAAGATGGGGGAGTGGGTAGTGTATGGCCAAGGGAGAGTGGGCTGAAAAAAAGACACAGAAGATGAGAATATACTGTGGGATGTATGACAATTAACAAGTGAAAAAATGCGTCCATTTATTTTAGAGGATCTAAAGAGAAGATAAAGATATTTTGCATTGGCATGCTGTTTTACCTAATGGCGAAATGGAAAATCTTGTGCTTACTACCCCTTAAACCTCTGTGCAGGGTCAGATGCAGGTTGTGTCTACATATGCCCTTGTGCTATTTGATAATATGTTACCAATCCCCGAGTTCTTGAGAGTTACATTTCTCCTCAGTTTGGCTGAAACAAGCACATGTCCAGGATTTTTTTCCGTTCACCACCTTTGATTCCCATTTAAGGCAGAAGAGGTCTGCACCATTCCAGCCATCTTAGATGTTGGACATATTTTGAGTAGACTACCAGGAAGGATTCACCTATTTGATTTTATTTGCTTGGCATTAGAGCTCTGTGACTACAGTATGAAGATTGATAATGTAACAACCTAGTCTGCCCGCTACACTATATTATTGTTAACTCGAGGAATATCAAAACTAAAACCAAAAAGCACTTGCTCTTAATCTTCATTTTTGTTCTTGCAGTTGTTCCAAACATAAATTAGGTAAGCGAACTTGGAGTGTCCTTGGGAGTCTTTCCTGGTCTCCTCACCACTGAGCTCAAACTTCCTGGATCATCGCAGCAGCACTGATCTCCCTGGCTGAATTCACTCCGTATTTATTGCTGTATTTATTGTTGGCCATGCGTAACATTCACGCTATTAGTTTGTTCCAGTCTTTAATTGTTTCAAAATGCCATTGTCGCTATGCCTTCTGTAATAACTCACTAATTCTTTTATGTGTGCACACCTTCTTTCCACAGTGAGTATAAAGCCTTTTGGGGAGAAGATATGTTTTATAATTCTCTTGAATGCAGCTGTTTTTGACATAATGCTAGACAGAAGGAAGGTACTCGATAAAACCTGTTGATTTATCAGCTAATGTACTGATGCTTCATTACCATTATTATGGAATACTGGAAGGTAAAATTAAAAATACTAACAACTTCTCTGCCTGTCACATATGAGTGTTGTGAGCATCAAAGATGGTATGAGGAGGGAAATTACTCCAAGGGTACCTAACTACTGCAGACATGCATTAGATTAGCAAGGAGAATTCAGCTAAAATTGTTTACTTTGTAAAATGTTTTCTTGCTTCCTGCTTCAGAGGTTCATCAAAAGGGAAAGGAAAGGAAAAGAGAAAAAAAAAGTAAAAAGGAGCACGTAAACAAATAGTGACTAAATATTGAATGGTGTGGATCATGTTAGATGGCGTTGGAGGTTCAGTCCACATCTAAACTGACGCAAGTCCTAAAGAGGGTGTTGCTGTGTGGCTAGGAAATTATTATGCAACAGATAGAATAGAGATTTTTTAGGTTTTTGGCTTGTGAGCTTGTTTCTTTTGTATTAGCATATATGTGCAAAGAAACAAGCTTTGTTTTCAGGATTTAAACCGTTTCTTGCTGTCACTAGCAATAAAAATGAAAAATCCTCAAAGTAAAAGTTATATGAGTTGTATATTCAAACTCTGTGACAAGGTTACTCCTACACCAGGTATTGCTCCTTTTTTTTGATGTTGCAACATATATATATATATATATATATATATATATATATATATATATATATATATATATAGTATCTTTTGAGACAGGGTCTTGCTGTAGCCCAGGCTGGCCTTGGTCTCAAGACAATTCACCTGCCTCAGCCTCCTGAGTGCTGGAATTACAGGCATGCGCCACCACACCCAGCTTATGTGGTGCTGGGGAATAGAACTCAGGGCCTTGTGCTTGCAAGACAAGTGCTTTAACCGCTGTGCCACTCCTCCACCCACCCTCCTCCTCCATTCTTATTTTTTGATTTTGACATTTCTCGAGACAGGGTCTCACTAAAATACCCAAGATGACACTGACCTTTTGATTGTCCTACCTAAATCTCGCCAAGTGCTCCGGCTGCAGACCTGCACCCCCATGTCTGGGTTCGATGATGCGGATCTTGGTGAAGGCGAGAAAGCAAATAAGGAGTAAGCTAGTGCAGGGCAGGAGTGAAGACAGCGGCTCGCAGCCGGATCGCAAGGCCGAGGAAGCTGCGCAGTGCCCAACAGATGACCACTGTCTGCTGCAAGCAGAGGTTAAAAATGAAATAAATACGTCTTTTTTATTTCTCATTTCATGTTTATTAACTTTTTAGGGTAGCCAATAACTTGTTAAGACATAAATATTTCCTAAGTTGTCTTATTAAAAAAAGCTGAACTGTTACAGCTTCCTTTTTGCCCCTGAATGATATGAATTATTACTGAAAATTTGAAAGAACCAAGATCCAAAAATGATTGAAAATTTTTGGATTTGTATCATAAAATGTTTGGCTATTGTCAGGTAGTCAAGCGCTTCACAACCGTTTAATTTTTATATTAATTCCTTTACTCACATGAATTTTTTGAGAGATAACTTTTCTATTACCTGTCTAAATTAAAAACAACTTCTTACATGTGTTTTACTTAGACAACCTGTGCCACAGTTTGGGTACATCAACATCACACTTAGGATTTAAAAAAAAAATCGTGTGTTCTGTTGGGTCTTGATATCCTCCTTTGTGAATTAGAGTATGAATTATATGGTGTCTTAAGTCCTATTAAAATGCAATGTTTTCTGATGCTAGAAACTAGAAAAATTCTTAAACTGTAATGAGGGGACCATCCTTGTGGTATAACAGGGAGATCCCCTACATCCAGGGTTGGGTAGGAGCTGAGATATCTACATCATTAGTATGAACAGAGTGGATTGCATTGACGCAAGCATTGACCAAAGCAAAAGGTGTCTCAGTGCTGTCAAGGCATGTGCTTAATTGCTGTGCCGTTCCTCCCACCCCCAAACCATCCTTATTTTTGATTTTGACATTTCTGAGACAGGGTCTCACTAAACTACTCAAGTTGACATTGATCTTTTGATTCTCCTGCCAAAATCTTGCTTTTTTAACAATGTGAACGCTCAAGGTATTTGACATACAGAAGCCTAGAGGTTGTGGAGCTGGCAATTCTTTGTTATGTCCTTTGTTCTTGGCTTGGAGTTGGAAGAAGGGTACAGAAAGCATTACGTTGCTCATAGCATGTACTTAGAATTCAGTCCTGTTCTTTCAGATATTCTAAACTGTATGCCATTCTTGAGTGAAGAAAAATTCAAAGCCATTTTCTTTTGATATTTAAATGTAAAGTCCCACATTTCTTCTTTCAGGGAGATGGAAAGTGTAGCCAAAACGTGCACACAGACACTCAGAGCTGGCTTTCTAGATGCATATGGTGACGGAAGTCCCTGAAGCAGCTTTCAAAGATTGCAATAGCTGCCTTTATGCATGAATAAACTCTTAATTACAGGCTTATAAATCCCTTTATCATCTGCCAATGCTATTTAAAGCAATAGTGAATGATTTCTCAATAGATTCAAATAAAAACAATTTTAAAAAGCTCTGTCTGGGTGCACCATGAATTTTCCTTCAGACCCGTCACCACCTTCGCTCTTTCTTTCTCATGCCTTCCGTGTATTGTATTAATGTCTGTCACTTACTCACCCTTTTATCCTTTTTATCTCCATCTTCTTGCTCCTCTGTGGGCTGAACTTTAAATTATTTTTCTCTTTTATTTGACTCACTATGACGTTTCTCTCTGATGTGTTCCTCACAGCACTTTTATAATCTGTAATGTGTTTATTGTTCACTGCAGAATCCTTCTTGTTGCCATATTCATTTATTTCCCAGTAATCTTTATTAGATCTTTTCCTGTATAAGTTTTTTTCGTTAAATTTTAATTTCCCTTTATGCAAATTGCATTAAAAATGTGGCTCCCTTAGTTTTGCCTCACCTCTGATCTTTCTTTGACAATTTTATTATGGTTTTCTCTCACGATTTTTATTTCTTTCTTGATGTGCCTGAAATATGATCTTGCCACTTTGTGCTTCCGAGAGTTTGCTACTCGGTCTAGTCTCTCTTAATTATTTTAGAGTTGGTTCTCTTATCAGCTCATCCCTGTGCCTCTCCCACTTTGTGTGTGTGTGTGTGGGGGGGAGGATCTCTTCAGAAACATGTATCATCAGAATCATCCTCATAATGACTTTAAAAAGGACTAAATTTATCTCCCCATACACCTGAAGACTTACAATAACCAATTCCTGAGAGTGACGACTTGAGGGACAGGACTGTAGGTCATCTGTGTGGGCTGAAACAAGTTTGAGCCAGGTCAGGCTGTACCATTTCGCTGTCACCTATATTTGTACAGGTGTTCAACGGTGCTGTAGAGATTCAAGGAAGTGCTATTGTTTACTGGGTTTCTGGCATTTCTCTGTCCACAGGGAAAAAAATCCAACATTCTAATTAATGTATTAGGTCTATATCAAAAATGAAGACACTCTTTTCTCTGACTACTAACTTGGGATAAAAAAATATGAAAAAGGACAACAGCCTGTTGCATTTAATCCCATCTGTGCTTTTCAGGCATGGCTACTTCTTCTCAATGGGGAAAAATAGATATAAAGCCAGCTCATTCTCTTCCGTAATAAGATGGTCTATCAATAATGCATATAGTTTAATAGTAGTTATTAGTGCGTATTCTTCAAGTTAGACATTGCCATTTTCCTAGTCATTTGCTAAGTTGTAATTTAGTGCCCTGAAATACCCAGAAAAGCACATCACTCTTGAGTTCTTGGGAGTGCAAAGCCGATCCCGTTGCTGCTGGATATGAGTGTTAAGTCGCTGCCGCTGAATTTTCCCACAGATCACATAGCCTGTTAGGCAGAGCATTCTGCTATCAAACATAATAATCTGAGTTCTGCCTGAGTTATGGACCTTGGGCAGTTGGGCGACACCTGTCATTTCCCGCTTTCCATCTTAAGTTTTCTCATCCGTAAGATGAATTGACCGCACTCAGTGAAATCTACAATTTCCATTCCTTCTCTCTTGTCATATGTTTCAAGCACCACCATTAAACATTGATTTCTTTTAGTTTTTAAGGCTTTTAGGTTTTCAAGGATATCTATTAAAATGAGTACCTTCTGGGAGGAATAACATTTTAGTGTTTTGGGGCAATATATTTGAAAGGATTGTAACTGATATTCTATGGGGAGTGATCTGTCGGGAATAAAATATGGGACAACCAACCAAACCCGGGGGGTTAGTGGGGTCCACAAGGAACTCAGAAAGAGTGACAAGGGGTCCAGCAACAGGGACGAAGTGACCTAAGGCTGATTTAGTTACTTATAATTTCCTGCAGAAAATATGGAATGTATTTATTACCATACTCAGTTTTCATCTGAAAGAACTCAAGTTAAAAATGTGACATGATACACCTACAACCACACAGAGAAAAGGAACCAGCCCGGGAGGCAAGGCCAAGGGTCCATCTTCCCCGCGGCAACCAGGGGCCTTGTTGCTTATGTGTCATTGTTCCCAGTGATTCTTATAGTGAAATACAGCATTGGAGAAATAAAATGGCTCACATAGATTGTCATCCTTAATGTTCATTAGTATATGCAAGTTTTTCAGGTTTCACAGAAAACTCTTGAAGTTCAAGTGTTCCAGCAGCATGCAGCTAGGATGTATCAGAGAGACAAAATACGTGTGTCTGTCTACGGGGGGAAATGTTCTGGAGCTTATGACAAAGGCCTTAGTTCTCAGTATGCTAAATCAGTTAAAGAACTTTCTTTCCTTCCATCTATGTTTGTTTAGTTTGTATCACTTTAGCTTTTCTTTCTTTTCTTTTCCTGTCTTTCTTTCTTTCTTCCTTTTTTTTTCGAGAAAGGGTCTCATGCTGTAGTCCAAGCTGATCTGATCCTGAGCTCACTCTGTGGTGCAGGCTGGCCTCAAACACACAACAATCCTCTTGCCTCAGTCTCTGGTGTGCTGGGATTATAGAAGTGAGTCACTACCTCTGGCCTATGTGGTGCTGGAGAATTATCCCAGGCCTGTGTTCGCTAGGCAGGCCCTTTATCTCTGGGCTCCACCAATTCCAATTCTTTATGCTTATTAACATTGTAACACTTAAGAAATATAACAATTAAGAAATCAACTATGTTAGTGTATGAAATAATATAAAATAATTTATCTACTTTCTCATTTTTTTAAAAAACTAACAAACTGTTTCTGAGGGCCTTATTCAATTCACAATGACTCAGTCTTCTTTTTGAATATTAGTTTAAGCAGTCTGTAGCTTGTTCCTTTTGGATTTTATCTGTTCAAAATTTAAAGGGCCAGTTTGTTCAAATGTCATATGCTGTATTTAAAAGTCGTCAATAATTGCTATTTACAAACTAAGTCACCCTAGAGCCAAATGATATAAAGTTCTTTTGCTTTCAATATCACTAGGTGGTACTGCACAATTGCATCACTTCTCTGAGATCAATTTTCTATACAATACAAAGGAACTATGCAAGTCTTAAAGATGCCCTTTGGTTCCACAATGACACGGTTCTTACCATACCTATCACTCCGTTAGTTTATTTTTGAAAATTTGCAGGGCTTATAATATTCCCCCAAATGTGTAAGACACTGTCAGTATAATCTTTATATATCTTTATATTGGAGGAAGCTGAGAATCTTTGGGAAGGCACTTCATATTAGGAGACAAACAATCTCTCTCTCTCTCTCTCTCTCTCTCTCTCTCTCTCTCTCTCTCTCCCGTACGAGAGGCAGTGATGAGCAAGATGTGCTGGTGTGATGGACAAGGCCACTCAAGGACTGCAGGCTGCCCCAGTTCTTTCTTAGCCCGTCATGCTTTCTAGGCGTTTGGATCTGAGAGCCATAAATCGGACGTAGTCGTCACCTAGCTTAGAAGTCTACCAATGCCTTGGTAGGTGTGAGTACAGTTTGTCATTCCTTCATGGGCCCTTCCTTCTCTTAGCCTCCTTGCCGCTGGTCCTCCTGGCCCCTCTTCAAGACTCACTGTCCTGCAAGGTCTCTTTTGATAGATCCTTCTGAGAAGGTTCCCTGGCTCAGGAAGTACAAATAATCCTAAATTTATTTCATCACAACCTTTTCTAAAATTTATATTCACATGTCAGCCTGCTGACTTCGCATCACCACTACCTGGGTGAGTGTAGGCTGAAGCACTCCCCCCACGAAGCTCCCTCCTCCCCACCCTCCACTCGTGTTTCTCATCTCTGTTGTAACATTTCAGCTTATGTAGTTGAGTTAAAATTCTACAAGCCATCATTTCATTCTTCTTCATTTTACCCATTGCATGAAATCCATCGACAATTCCTGTTGTCTCTACCTTTAAGGTAAGTTCTAGGTATGATGATACACGCCTACCTTCACTTCTTTCCAAACCCTCACCATCTTTACCATGGAATGAAGCAACAGCCTTGTGAGTGATATGCTTATCTATCAAGATCCTCTTTGTCTGATTACAGCTTAAGTAGTCAATTAAAACTATTCCATTTGTAGCTGAAAGCATGGCTCAGGTTTACAGCGCCTGGTTAGTATTTGTGGAGTGCTGGGTTTGAACTCTAGGTACTACATAAAATACATTCAGACAGTGTCAACTCTCACTCAGAACTTACATTTTTCCCTCCTTTCTGTGAATAAAATGTGAACTTATTGACATGACCTTCAAGGCCGTGCATGATTTTGTCCCCATAAAACCTCCTCCTTCCCATTTCATTATTCTCTTATCTTGCTTCCCTCTGACTTAACTGATCTTTTTACTGTCACCCCATTGTGAGTTCACGTGTCACCTTGAAGGCCAAGCTCTTCAGCTCAGAAGTCAAACAGCAATCTTCGTAAACCCAACTAACATCTACAACTTGTTGACTTTACGTGAGGGGATTAGCCTTGATTATCTGTGAGGACCTGATCTAATCGGTTGAAAGGCTTGAAAGGGCAAAGGTCAGGAGAAGAAAGTTCGACCCATTAACTCCAGAGTGTGCTCCCGTCAGAGTGTCTGATGATTTGTCTTGTGCCATCCAGACTTGCCCATCCAGGCCCCATAACCGTCTGTGTATGTGGAATCGAGGATGCTGTCTTACTGCTAGGAACCCTGTCTGCTACTCTATCGTCCACCTCCTTCTTATCTTAGAGTTTGTGCACGTCTGAAATCCTCTTTTGTAGGTATTTTTAGAGCCCATGCCTGGAGTGCCCTTTTCTAAATATTTTCATGGTTGTGACCTTACATTCCTTAGGTCTTTGATCATTTGTCAGCTTCTTAGAAGAATCTTTTTTAGTCAGTGTCACACATGCCTCTAATGATTCCACAGTCATATTTTTCTCTACTCATTGCCTTATGTTTGGGATATTATGTGCCTCTACGTAAAACCATGTGCTCATTTATTTAGATGGTCATTGTGTCCCCTTTTCATCAGGTCCAAGCGCCATACAGGGGCCATTTTACCTATTTTGTATTCTGCTGTATATTCACCAGACTGTGGGCTGGGGTTAGGTACCAGAACGCATGGCGCAGATTTGTTAAACAGTGAGCAAACAGGGCACTGTATGGGTTTATTGGCATTAAGAAGGTGGTCCTCAGAGAGAGGAAATAGCTGTTAGAGGAAAATGAAAACTCTAAAAATACACTTCAATTCCGCCAGATTTCTAATCTTAGCATTCTTTGCCTCCTAAAAATGAGAAACAGACTTATTCTCTGCATTGATATTTCCCAGATTGTTCTCTACCTGCCAATTTTCCTTTATCCACCAGAATTTATGTAGAGCCAGGTGTGTGCTACAAATGACGATATAAGCCCAAAATGACCAGTCACGAGGGAGACATTTTCAAAGGAAGCTACTTGTAAGCTTAGGTGTGGGGAAGACAATCCAATCGAGTAGAGGAAATTGAGCCTTGAACCAAGGAGAGAAAATGTACAGGCGTGGAAATGGAGAAAATACTCACTGAGGAAGTGAGCACCAGGTTGGTTAGAGGTGGATTTTAAGAGTCTGTCTGTAGGCCAAAGAAAGGAAGAGAGTCATGAAGACCATCTGGCTTAGAAGAAATTTTACATTTTTCTATAGATAATAAGCGTACAAGAAAGTGCTCTATAGAGGCTAAATATGTCAGATTTGTAACACAGGAAACCAGCTCAATGGAGGAGAGAAGACCGCAATGGCACGTGGACTGTTTATGTCTTCTGCTGCTTTTCTTTCAACCTCTTACCCTTCATGGTGTCCTTGAATTATTTGTCCATACATTTTAACCTTAAGTGTACAAAAAAATAAAAATAAAAAAACACCAGTAAGTTAACTCAACAACTGTAGCTACAATGGCAAAACACACCCACCAACAACCAACAGAAATGAGGCATGCTGTTTTTACTCAGCTATATTCATCAACACCCACATTGATTGTGTCTAGAGATAACATATCATATTTACATGTGAAACATAGATAAGGTTTGAAATTAAAACGCTTGGCTCCAAATCTTGGCTCTATCTTGTATTGGCAAAACTTCTTCTCTTTCTCAACAGGCCCATATCTCATGTATTAGACGGGCTTGACAAGAACACCCACTCCATAGGATAATTGCATGAATTTAATGTACAGTAAATTATCCGGTAGAATGTGAAAGTTCAGTTAAATAAGTTATAGAGATCTTCACCTTATGAGTAAATGTACTGAGTGAGTGCATGTGTTATTTGCCATCCAATAATCCCCTTATCATTATAAGTTATTGGGTAGAGGGTATTAAATGGTATCACGCAGAATATCTTAGATGCCATGGAAACAGGGAACCCAGGCAGGAAGTCAAGCTGCTTACAAAAGAGGTTTACACATCTATCATGAGAGGCATGTCAACCTTACAGTCAGGATGTAGTTGTCATAGAGGACACAGAGAAACAGAGAATCCTGATTATGAGTGCAAGAGACCACAGTATTGCTTTCGCACTATCGGTAGTTTGTGATTTTTATTGAAGAAAACAAATTGCTCCTTCCATCTAAACCAAGCTAAAGAGGAAGTCTTTCATCTTAGAAATTCGTATTGAGCAAGTGCTTGATACTCTTGATAGTCAATTAAAAAAAGAGGCAAAGAGAGAAGCTGACAATAAAGAATTGTACTGAGCTAGCCCCAGTCCTCTGTAACTGTGATAACAGTTTTAAATTTCCTAGTAGGAAGAAACTTGAGGGTGCACAAAAGCAAGCAATAATATAAATAACACAAAACAAAACAAGATTAAACTCTCTGTGTTCCTATAGCTAAAAGTGAGATTCTTCATCTCTCAAAAAATGTTTTATTTCTTTATGATGCCATTTGGTAAAGAATCCCCCAAGCAGGAAAAGACAACAAACTACGGGGAAAATGAAAACGTGTGCTTTTATGGAGGTGGTGGGAACACAGGGTGTGCACGTATAAACATTCAACAAGCTGCATGTTCAGAGCAAGCATATTCAAAGTAACTGGTAACTTGTAATTTTGGAGCAAGATCTCTCCCCCTAGGCAATACATACAAAGTTAGAGTCAGTTGGTTTTCTTTTTCTTTTCTTTTCTCTCTCTCTCTTTCTCTCTTTCTTTCTTTCTTTCTTTCTTTCTTTCTTTCTTTCTTTCTTTTTGGCTTTAGGGATTGAACCCAGTGCCTCACATGTACCAATCAAGAGTTCTATCCCTAAGGCCAACCCCAATCCTTTGTTTGCCTTTAAGAACGTACATATTATAGCCAAAATTCCAGTGCTCGATCAAATAAAATCCTTCCTATGCTATTCACATCTGTGCATCAGGGTTCTTGCTGTCGAAGCCTATTCCTGTCTGTATAAACAACACACTCCTCCATAAATGTGAGAACATGGCCTGATATAACCCTAAGAAACCCTCCTTCCAATATGCCTTTGCCCAGGCCTGTAGCAGGCATTCTGAGTAAGAATTTGAGGGTATTGTAAGTTCCCCTCCTGGCCATCTTCTACATCTTTGAAGATCTTGGCTACCAAGAGTGTGTGCTCACCTAAGGTACGGTTAAGCTACTATAGTACATGTACCTTCAACTGCCAGTAAGCATGGGCCTCCTCTACACCCCTTGTGAATTACTCTAAAGTCCTTCACACTCTATGGGAGTTCCTTCAGTTTTCTAGAAAGTTGTTTTCTCTTCCTGCAGCTCTGCTGAGGCTAGCACGAGGCCAGAGCACCATGTGGTGTGTGCTAATGACAGATTGGATGGAGGGAAGAGGAGAAGGAGGATGGTGGAAGAGATGAACTAAGTTCCAAAACCGTGACTTTAATTGCTTTTACCTGTCAAAATAGAGTCGTGTGAAATAATAGCGAAGGCAAAAATGTTCAAAGGTTACGCATTACTGACACCTGTCAAGGACCTGATGATAATGAAATCTTTCATGATTTGAGTGATATCAGATTTTTCAGTAGACTACCCCAAGTTATAATTTTACATTGCTTCAGTTTTTATTGGGGCTTTATCATGATTAATGACTAGCATTTAAACTGTACGTACAGTATCAACGTTTCTTTAGGTAGTTTCAGACTGATATGTAAACTCTGATCTATAAACTAATTAGAAAAAAATGTCTTTGTCCCAATCAGATATAAAGAAGGAATAAAAATGTAAATGCATCAGATTTAATGTATTTGGTAAGACAAGGAATTAATATGATACATAACCAGCATTCATCATGGAATGCTTCAAATGTAATTTCTCCCTTATCTGAGGGATGTTAGTGGACACTTAGATGAAAGATATAAAAGCCACTATAGCAGAAGCCCATGGCATCCTTGCGGTTTGGGTAGTAAGGTTGTGCTCTTTTCTACCAAGCCATTCTTACATAGATAGTCTGAAAACTGAGTTTTCACTTTCCTAAGCTTAGTTCCTGACTCAACCACTGAATTTAGAAATAGCACCTCCTTCTTTAACTCATGGTTTTCCCCAGCTCTGAAGTGCTTTTGCTAATTGGTACCGTGCAGGATTATGCCCGAGTCATGTAGGTGGTGAAAAACTAACTGGTGATATTTTCCTCACTCAGTGCCTTCTTGCCTTTGTGGTAGTATCCTCTATGCATTATTATTATTGACTGTCTGTAAGTCTGTCTTTCCTCTTGTACTTTAGCTCCTTTGTTTTAGACATGTCTGTCACCTGCACAACTGGAGTAAGGCCTTCCATGAGAGTATTTAAGACTTGTATAAGTCATCTTTTGGTAACTACAATGAATACCAGAGCTGAGCAACTTATCAGGTAATAAGATTTATTTTTTGGCTTCATGCTTTCAAGGATTCCACCCAGAATCCTTTGATCCTTTGGCCTTTGGCCCTGCCATATGACAAAATGTCATGGAAGCAAGTGGTAGAGTATGTGACACATATTTGGGTGGAGAACATAATGAAAGACTCCCTGTATCCCCTTCAAGATCACCGGGCACTAGACCTTTAACAAAGGAGCTGTGGAACTCAACTTTAGCAGTGACTAAATTACTTAACTTTCTTTAGATTATTTACTCATTGAGTTAGTCATTTTTCCCAAAAGACAAAGAAAGATGATAGAGCACTTGATTGATTAGAATTTCTTATAAAAATGCACAGGGATATAATATTGATTAGAAAGCTTCCCCCGTGGAGGCTGAAGAGTAGAACTCTTGATTAGTACATGTGAGGCCCTGGGTTCAATCCTCAAAGCCACAAGGAAGAAAACAAACTGATTCTAGCTTTGTATGTATTTCCTATGGGGAGAGATTTTGTTGGAAAAGAAAGAGGAAGGAAGAGCTGGATCATCTTCAGAGCATCCCGAAGATCTGGTTCACATAGTATTCCTTAAGTAGATCCTGGCCCTCCTTACTGTGGATAGCAGGGGCATGGAGAGTCATCACCAGATTCGTGGAATATTTCATATCAGAATAAAATTATTTCCATATTGACTCTTAAATTGAGCCTACTTTGATCCTAGCAGATGAAAAATGGAACATAAGTCAGGCATTGAGCTAATGGTTTTCATTTGTCTCATCTCCTGAACAACAACAACAAAATTCATTGATATGATTATAACTTATCTTACTTTAAATCTGGGCTCAGGAATAGCCTATAAATTTCCTACCTTAAGTGGGCAGTAAGTGGCAGAACTGTAGTTCAAATCTAGGTCTGCCAAATGAGTAAGAGCATGAGCACCTTTCCTCCATTATCTTGTTACTGTCACACAGAAAACTGTGAGGGCAACACTTTCCATATGATAAAATGTTTCCAAAACGGGTAAAAAAAATCTCATATTTTAAATAAGAGAATGTTTGTTTATTTATAAAGATCACAATATATTACACTGGGGCTACAAAACTTTTCTGGAATAGTTACAACTCAAGGGTCCGTCTGGGGACAAAAGAATGAGTTGCCTCTTAATTTAGATCACCCAATCCATCTATTCAGTTTTTGCCTGCACAATGGTGAGAATTCAAGAAGAAAATGGCATGCACAGGTGTGAAATCTGTGTTTTTCTGAATATGGCTATGTTGTGACCACTAGAATTAGGAAAAGAGGACTATGTGAATATCTGAGATATGGGTGACAAACAACACAATGACCTCAACATACTCCCTCCCTACATGCAGCTGAAATTAGGATTTCCTAAGTCATGGCCTCCCAAGAAGGGGAACTATCTTGTGAATACCTTGAGTTTGTCTGTTCCCTGACTAAGGGGGTGGGGTACATTCAGGTTCACGGTTGTCTTTGATTTTGAAGTCTGCATCAGAATGCAGAAGATAGTTCAAAACAGCTCAGGAAGGGGGTGTGTTACGGTTTAGATCTATATCGTCTCTCAAAAGTCTCACAAGTTTTGAAGGTATTGGGTCATGGGGGTTCCCTACTCATCTGTGGATTTGTCAACTCTAGAGTGCAGGAACCCAATGTGTTGTTAGGAGGAGGGGCCTAGTTAAAAGGGGTGAGTTGTTTGGGGCGTGGCCTGAAAGGGTATATCCTCGCTTAGGGCTCCTGAATTCTCTCTGACTTTCTGCTGCCATGAATTGGGCACTTTTCCCCTGCCACCCTATTTCTGCCTTCGCATCAGCTGATCATGAACTAAAATCGTGAGCCAAAATAAACTTTTCTTTTAAGATGTGGCCTCTTGGCATTTGTCTCAACAGACAGGAAAGTGATTACTACAAGGTGAGACTAAGAAGAGAGGCTGGCAACTTTCTTTGAACACCGCTGTTTGTGGTATTATTGAGCCCGTCTTTCTTTTTGTTTTCAAGTAGAGCATGAGTTGGATTGAGTTCACATCTCAAAACAATGCTGTTCGTTTTAGGAAATCCAAGTCAGAAGGACAGAATAACCCACCTGAAGGCCAACTCTGCTTTTTTCCACCTGATGTCAAAAGACTACCAAGTATTTCATTTCCATGTTGAGGAAAGTACATGGTTGATGGGCACACTCGGCGATGGAATTTTGTACATCCAGCCTGCCTTCTCAGTAGTCCTGAAATGAGAGTGAGTCTGCTGCTCATCTTCTTCCTTAGTTTCTGATACTTGAAGTTTTGATCCCTGTATATCCTAGTCATCAATTTACTCCTTCATCCTACAAATATTTATGAAACTGTTTTTTTTAACGTGGTCTTGAATACTAAAAATTGTGATGAACATGAAAGAAGATCCTTGCTTTTGTAATGTACACTAAGAGAAACACAGCGATAAGCAATATAGGTTTAATAATAATTCACATTATAAAGAAACTAAGTTTGGTGATTGGGATAGATAATGATGGTGACTGTGGTATATTTCATTATATAGGGCATCATGGAATGTGCTCATTAATCACTACTTATACTCAAATTTCCTGTAAATAATATATGCACCTTCTAGAAGCCCATGGAAATGTTATGGAATATCAATAGTTTCTACTTGTCCCTGGACTCATTTACCTTTTTCTGAAAAAATACTATCGATGTTGATAACTCACCCATGATTTATTGCCTGACATTTTAATCATTGTTCACAAAATCATTTACCTGAATAAAAAGGAAATTGTGCAAAAAGATTTTAGAACTTTTTTCTGATGATATAATTATTTTATTGAGTTTCTCAATAAATATAAGAAAATGAAAACACAGTTTACAATCATTGCAGCTATAAATTCTAGATCATCTATTATAGGCAAACTCCATTTTAGGTGTGCGAGGGTGTGTGTGTGTGTGTGGGTGCGTGTGTGTATCTGCGTGCCTGTGTGTATATTCAGATTGTATAGTGATCTTAGAAAACAAGGCATTATGAGCACTCTGAAGTTGAGGAACCTAAAGTCCTGAACAATTTCGTGTTTTGTCTAGTTCTATACAGTAGGTTGTTTAGGTTTCTTAGGTTTCTTTCTTTCTTTTTTTTTCTTTTTGGTTCAAATACATGATGTCATTTTTATATGGAAAAACTGGGTCCTAGTTATCTGACAGCAACTAGGTTTTCAACAATTCAATTTCATTTAAACAGCACCTAGTCAGAGTTAGCCCAGACCCCACACCTTAAGAGGTTAGTCTCAGAAGATGTCCCCTACATCAGATAGCAGTAGCATACAAGGTGCTCAAGCTGCCTATGAATTGAAGTCTCATCTTACACTCAGGTGCCCTAATTCAGGAGAACAATTCACAGAAATCTCACTAATATGAACTTAGTGAAACAGATAAAACTCCAGTAACTGCCAAAAGGAAGAGAAGCACTGGGCAAGTCAGGAGGGAAGGGACTCAGATCTTGCATGCCCTCTTTACCAGGGCCACTTCTCTAGAGTTATAGTAGGTTCACCAACTCAGAAGCTCTCCAAACCCGTTACTTACAGGGACCCATTGAAGCTTATTTATAGAGGTATAATTGAATCATTTATACCCTATTGGTGATTGTGCTCAGGCTTCAGCCCCTCTATAGTTTCTAGAGGTCCAGGGGCAGGGTTGAGAAGTTCTAACCCCCTAATTAAGGGTTGGCCTTTCTGGCAACCAGCCCCAAAGCTGAAGCTACTCAGTGTCCCAGCACACACACACACACACACACACACACACACACACACACACACACACCAAACTCAGAGTTGAAAGAGGCTTGTCGTTAATAACAAAGATGTTCTTAATCATTTCTATCAGGAAATTCCAATGATTTAAGAGCTTTGTTCCAGAAACCAAGGACGAAGACTCAATGTGTATATTTCATTCCCATTATACCTCAGCGTTAGATGGGAGACACAAAGGCAAATATGTCTCCCATCTTTTCTCCTTATGAAAATTAATTTTGGCAGACTGAAAAAAGCAGCTTTCGAAGAAAAGTATTGTGGTTATTCAAATAAAAATAAAATATTTACACTCTAATTAGTAGAAGTTTATTAATCACTTCAACCAAGTCCACGGGAGTAACACATTACCCAAACATTTAGGGATGTAAAACAATACTTTGTACCGGGCCCAGTAGGACAGGCCTGCAATCCCAGCATTCTGGTAGGCTGAGGCACGAGGATTGAGATGACAAATTGTCCATCCTGGGCAACTTGTCAAGACCTTGTCTCAAAAAAGTTGACTGGGGTTGTGGATAAAGTTTGAAGGCCCTAGACTCAAGCCCCAGTACCATACTCACACACACACACACACACACACACACACACACACACACACACACACGCGCACACACACAAGTGCCCGTGCACAAAGTAACAACAACAACAAAACCCAGCATGTTGCCATATAACTACTGTGGATCAAGAGCCCCGCGTAGCTTACTTAAGACTTCGGTTTGATCGAGGAGTCTCAGTCGGATCTCAGAGATGGACTGGGGAGGATTCCTGTTGCGCTTTCTCATGTGGCCATTGCAGTTGGACGATGGCCTATTTCCACAGGCTGCTGCCTGGGCTCCACACTCAGCTCCTCAACGTGAGGCTTCCCTTAAGTCAGCTCTCAACAAGGCAGTCAACTTCATCCAAGCAAGCAAGAAGAGCCAGAGAGAATATATAAGCAAATGGGAGCTACCAGATTTCACAATTGAATCTCCGAAGTAATATCCCTTCATTTCCTTTGTATTTTATTTTTTGAAGGAAAGTGACTAGGTCAAGCCAACTAGCAGGAAGGAAGGGGACACTAGCCCAGTCAGCCAGATCGCCTGAATCGACCTTGGAGACAAGGTCACAATGAAATCACCATCTCATGTAGGGTATGTGACATAGCACATATGTTAGTTAGACTGATTTAGCCAGTCCACAATGTATACATGGTTCAAGATATGACTTAGCATATCAATGGTATTTCACATAAAAAAGAAAACGTTTCCTTCTTTCACTTTTGAATTCAAATAAGTGAAAACCTAGCATCAGTCCTTTAAGTTTCTCTTAAATCAGTTGATTATTCATTTTTAAGTCTACATTTTTGTATCATGTCTTGCTATGTATCAGGTCTGAGGTTTGAAATTTAAACAAGAAGTTCATCTCAAGTTTCTCTCATTTTTCTTTACAGAGCCAGCTGACTTCCCTGTACCCCTGCTTAAAAACAAGAGCATTTGCCAGTATAAGAGCAGGGCTCTCCCATTCCGCCAAGGTTAGAACAGAAACACATCAGAGCTTTCCATTCCATCCACAAAACCAAATGTCTCCCAGCTGATGTAATTACACCCTGCCTGTCTGACTTTGACCTTTGCCTCTACACCCTTCCCATCCTGGGCCATGAAAATGAAATCTTGACCCAGATCACAGTTCTGTATGTCGGGAGATAATGCTGTTCAGCCCCGAGCCTGTTTTATTTCTCCTCAGGGGACAGAGAAGACCAATTATAGCTAGAAAGCTATGCAGCTATAAAGAAGAGGAGAGCGAGAAAGGAAGAAACCCAAAGGGATGCAAACTACCCATCACATGTGTCTTAAAAGTTTCTCCAGTTTTTCTAATAATATTGTGCCTAAACAAATTCACAGGACAATCTCAAGAGATGGAAAAGATCACTCATTGATTGATCGGTGTTTTCACATTCATCATACACTAGTCCAGCCCTCTCCTGGGCTTTGGAGATAGAACAGGATTGTCGTCTGAAATGTCAGGTTTTCATACCAACGGGGGGAGGAGATGAAATGGAAAACAGTGATAACAGCAAATCTACAAAAATGCCTTCTCTACATTTGATGATGTAATGATTTAGTGATATGTGTGTATGCATATATGTTCTGTATTTTATATTTATGCTAAATGTAAAATATGCATGTGATATTTACCTGCAGTGCCGTAGCATATCAGACTATCTTCCCTCAAAACTCATTAGTCATTGCTGTTATTAGCCACAATTTTAAGATAAGTAAGACATTTAAGTTTGAGTGACTTATCACAACCTCTCAACAAATTAAAGAAACAGCTTGAGATAGTTTAACTTTACTTTTCTGCTTCAAAATCTTCCTCTGCATAGTGTGATAAAAATCGTGAGAAAAAGACAATGTGATGAAAATTGAAATTATTAAAAAGTAGGAGAAAGAAGAGACAAAAAAGACAGATAATGGTAGACAAAACATTTTATGTCTTCCCAGAAAGTTACATTGTCCCAGCAGCCACCATTTTATAGCTTTCTTGCTTACTTACTCACCCCCAAATAGTGATTTATCTCCAGAATTTTATCTCAAGAAAAATAAAAAGAAAGGAAGTCAGCTATTGGAAGACAAGCAGGGCACACTGAGGCAGGCGGAAGGGCGGGGCGAGCGTCTGCATCTTGAGCCTCCTTGGTTAACTGCTTGTTTCTGCTCACACCACACAGAGATGTTTCCTAAGCGTGGTTTTAATATTATAACAAAAGAAAATACATATGCCCTGCAGAAATTGAGCAGGAAATCTCCTTCCCTTGAATAAAGTTCCCTTCTGGATGGACCATGGGAAGAGGTTCCCGTCTTCTAAGCCCTTGACAAGCTAATTGTTTTTGGGGCCGTGAGGGCCGGTTTCAAGCACATCTGTGCTCACTCGCAGAGACCCCAGCCGCGGGCATCTTGTAGATGAAGAATTTATCCTGCTGAATCTTCTCTCCTGTTGGCCACGGGTTGGCCAGAAGATGTAAATATGACAGTGATGCCAAAGTCTACGTGATCGCTTCCAGCCTCCAGAAACTATGACAGTAAGAAATAGGAGAGTCAGGGGGTGCTTTGAAATCATTCTACGAATGATGAATCTGGTAATGCGGGGAGCGATATGTCAGCTGCCTCTGCAGTGCAAGAGGTGCTGAGCAATGTGTGACTTTAGCCAAACAAAATAAAAGATCATCTGCTTTGGTATTGATGCTTCTAAAAGGAGCTGCACAAAAGGACGGTAAGCCTGGCGTCCGCAGAAGAAAAATCAAACAAATACTAACTGGACACCTAGTTTGTTGGAGATGTTGTTTAGATCCTTAAAATATGTCCACTTAAAAACATACACTAAGAAGCCTTCTGCCAGAAACTTATATTCTATCAAATGCGCATGAGTAATAAGTAAAACACAAAGAAAAACATAAAAAAGCAACAGATGATAAATGTAGTATAGGTAAGAGAGACAGGACTATAATAGAACAAGTGACAAATTGAATTGTATACTAAGTCCTGAAGATAACCCTTATTGTACTTAATGAAATGTTAAGAAAAAAGTGTAATAAGAACTGAGGAAGTGACGTAGTTATTCCTGTGACTTGTAGGGAGAGAACTCTGGGCTGGTGGCCAGGGTACAAGGAAGGAGCAAGTCCTGTGAGCTGGCAGGACCACGCAGAAACTCTAGTTGCAGATTGAAGGATGCGAACGAGAGGCGGGAAAAAGAAGCCGCATCTTGAGGCCCTGTCCACTCACAGTGCAGGGCATTAAGGTTTTTTCTGTCATTGTAATGACTTTACCTCATAGTCTGAATGCGATGAAACTATGCTGAAGAGATTTGAGCCAAGGTGTCACACAAATTGACCTAGGTTTTACAGATGTGTTTGTGACGGCTGTGGGGAGAAGATGGCAGGGCTCGGAGGTAAAGCAGGAGCAGGAGCGGGCGCATAAAGCCCACGGGAGAGGCTATGGCAGAACTTCCCTCAGAACTTCCGAGATTCTGAGACATGGTGTGACTGGAGGTGTGCTCTGAAGATGGAAACACGATGCCCTGAAACATTTGATGTGGGCTGTGAGAAAATGACGGGCATGGGGAAGAGCTCCCAGGCTGCACATCTGAAAGATTAGATGTATGGAGTCACCGTCAGCTGAAATTTGGGAAGGGCATGTTTGGATATGATCCTTTGCTAGGCATGTATGTGGAGATGTCAAAGAGCCTCTGTTTCACTTGCTAGAGCATAAGAAGAATCATGATGCAAAAGACCTGAGAGAAAGGTACCTGTGGTTGAAATCAGAGAGTAAGTAGAGAGCAATGTCTTCCATGACTCTGGAAAGACTCAAGCATCATCCCAGAAGCTTTCCCACCAGATCTTGAACAATAACATCTGTGTCGATATCCTCACTTAGAAATGGGAAATGTAGGTTTCCTATAAGGTATAAAAAGGCATTTGCAACAATGTCCTATTCAATTAGTGGGAGATTTAGGATTTACACTCTGGCCTTTAGCATCTCAAGTGTTTTTCTTGTAAGTTTCAACAGTTTCATGTTCCTAAGAAAGCTCTTGTTCCCACACTTTGACTTTAATGGTTCAGGGAAATTTTCTCAATTTTTAAAAATTCCATGAGAGTATTGACAAATTTTAATCTAAGTAAAAATTTTTAGAAAGTAAAGAAAAAAAACAACCTAAAAAGTAAAGAATAAAGATACAACAACCCAAGGCAAAAACATACTTACAGTCACCATCATGCCTTAAGGGAAAAAAAAAATCCTAATGGGAAGAGATCAAAGGAATTTAGTCTCACAGGGAAGGATAATCCAGAAGAAAGAATTGGAGACCTATCATGGTTTCACCTACAAACATATTTACACCTGTGTGTTTATAGACTCCTTACTTTTCTTAATTTTTGATATTTTTGCAAGGTTATAAAAGTATCATCACAGAAACTTTACCTGCAGGGTTTTCAAAGTCATAGGCTTCTACTAAGAGATATTTGGAGAAAATAACATAGTCAGGAAATAGTTTTCCCTACTCCTGGTTTCTTTACCCATCGTCTTACCCACCCACCTTCTTCTAGTAATTCCAACTAATATTCGCTTCGAAGAGGAAGTAACTGTGCTTGCGGGCAGATGGATGGCTGATGGGGAGGAAAATATTTCTCCTGGAGGAAAGAGAGAGTGATGTTCCACTCACCTGTGAACTCAAAAGAGCCTCGATCGTCCTGCTGATCTCTTTTCGCTTAGTTCCGTTTCACACATACTTTTTAAGGAGACTCCAACGCCCATGTGTTGCAGATCAGCTATGCACCAAATACATACGCCATTTGGAAATATACTTCTGTTACGGCGATCTATGCAAGGTGCTCACAGCAGACAGAGAAATGTACATGGAGTGTTTTGAAAGCAAAAGAAAAAAAACGTGTCTTGAGGGTGTGGGGCAAAAGAAATTGTCACAGCAAGGGGGGTTACCAGAACAAGGTATAGCTGAGCCAAAGATAAGTGACAGCTTACGAGTCAGAAGCACCTGCCAGGATTAAAACATAAGCATGAGCAAGAAGGGGAAGAGAAATGGAACAGCAGGCAGGAAAGGAAAGGAATCATCCGATTTGTTGGGAAATGACCGCAACGGAGATTGACCTGATCATCAAGGAGTGTCGGGCTCACACACAAAAAAATTGAACCTCATCTCTGTGAAGCTTTAACAAGAAATTTTTCAATGAGATCACTGGGAAGATTTACGGGGGGGGGGGGGGGGGGGGGGGGGGGGGGGGGGGGGGGGGCAAAGGGCATGTTTGATTCGAAGGAAGACAGACTGATGATCTGCAGAATAGATAGGATATTGTTACAGTGATCCAAGTAATGATTATGATTATGAGTTAGTCAGGGTGGCTAGAAAGGAGGGTAAAGATTCAAAATTTACAATCTTCTCTTCAACTCCGAGTGCTTGTCTGTCCCTCTGGCACAACTTCTATTCATTCCAAAATAGTAGTACTAATTTTTGTAAAGTAAAGCACCCTAGTAAAATGTAAAATATGGGTCACTACCTCAAGCTGCATTCTAGAATCACCGAGATGGGTAGTAAAAGCGATCCTTAGCCAGTTGCTAAGTCAGACTCCATAGACATTCTTAACAGCAATAATAAAAATAAGATAGCCCTTTGGAAAGCTGGAAGTGTATTTGAGCACACAGATTTTTATTAGTGCCGCAAAGTCTTCATCAAGCTTCCCACATTTGATTTGTCAGAGCAGTGATGTGATACGTCACTAGGCAGAGCATCGTTAAGATGAGGAAGAAGAGAGCCTGTGCTTTGTGCTTTGCCTACAGCTGTACAAGCTGGGATGTGACATGTTCCTATTTATCCAAAATACATTGATGTTTGTCTTGAAATCTGTTTTGACTTTTTTTTTTAATACTGGAGCTAGACATGCTAGGCATGCAGTGTGAAGTTTAAAATACTTTTTATACCCTTGATTTTTTGATGAGCATGAGATGGCATGATCGGCCAAAGTCACGTGTCAGATCTGAGGTTGACTGAGGAAGAGGCCAACTGACTTGCCTAAGTTCCTAGTGTCTTCTGACTTACCCTGCTGTCTTTGGATGGCATTTTTCCATAACAATTTTATCCTCTGATGATGCCAACCATTGTGGTATGCACTCTCCTTCTTTTAAAACCCTAACCTGATACATTTTACATTAAGACAAATGATTATATAATCAGAAATAACACACGATCTTATATAATCCTTAAGAAACAAACTTGCATTTAATAATTGTATGATACTGACACCAGCATTGTCACTAAATTTTTATTTGATATTTTCTTTTTTTCTGATTTTCTTTGCTATATTATAGTTTGAATTTCCTTCTCAAACACGCAATTTCAATTTACCTTTAGATATATGTGCACAAAAAAGTAGCAGGAAATGATAATAAACATGCAAAAAATACAAAACAAAACAGATGAATTCACAAAATGATTGTAGGGGCTTTCCAGACAGAATTTTACCTGTTGATGCTAAGGTGAAAGTAACTTCAAAATTATTTCTACAAATAAATTATCATTAAAAAAGTTTAATGATGTGATCTCACAGCCAATGCTTAAAGACAAGGAAACAAAAACTTAATGTAAAGGAAAGAAACCCTAACTAACCATCACTAAACCAGAAAGGGCAAAATCTGGGATGAATATATATATCCTGAATCCTGGGCTGAGTTTTGTTGAGCTGTAATTGAGTCAGATTTCCAACCACTAACATTGTCTTTCTACCACTGTGATTTGCACTGCAAAACTCCAACAAGTAAGCAATGCAATCTCCAACTTTTTGACGAATGTTCCAGGCTAATAGTTTTTCCCATTATCAATTGAATTGGAATGATAATTTTCCACTCTAAACCCAGAGTTGTATTTGTACAGCCATATTTGACGATAAGGACAGTTTATTCAGCTGATTCAGATTGGCTTATAAATTCTACTGTCATCTATTATTATTTATACACAAAAGAAAAACATCCTTAGTTTCTTGTTCATTCTTCTTATTGTACAAGCTGATGGAAATACCATTCCTGTAGTCAATGAGAATTAAGTAACAGCAATTTAAGACTCATATTAAGAACTTAATGGGCTGTTTTTGCTCTCACTCTGGAAACTCATTTCATTTCCCATAGGAGAATTTAATGCGCTTTGTTGATATGTGACAAGTGGACTTTGTTCTAACCTTCAAACTTTACCCTTTCACTGCAAATACCCAATTTCCACTTTCTATTTAATCATAGAAATGCTTCAAGGCAAATATTTTCTTTAAGATAGCTTAAAGTTTTCTTTTTTATTAACAGTGGAGCAAAAACAGAGAGTAGGCTACAAAGATTCATGTACCGCTGATGTGAGCCCCTTGTTGCTTAGAAATGAGGGCCTGCATTGCCCGTAGCAATAGTTGAGAACGTGTGCATGTGATCGTGTGTGGTACGTACAAAGCAACAACCACAGGTAGAAGTGAAAGTGCTCGCACGTTGTCCCAGAACCTAATCTGGAAAGGGGAAGCTAAACACCTTGCCTGCTGCTCAGTCTTAGCAGTATCCTAAGTCCATTGCAACAACTAGAGAGAAAACGCCCGTATAGGTAACATTGTCCTCACTGTTCCAGGCAGCTCAGGGAGCATTTGAGCTACCAGGCTCTGAGTCTCCTGCAAACCAATACTAGCCATCTATTCACCGTACTGCTTAGATCTTGATTAAAAAGCAGTCAATACATCCCTCCCAAGAGTTCAGAGTTCTTCTGAGATAACCCTTATAATTGCCTGTCAGTCAACATTTTGAGAAGTTGAATTTAGAGGTTAGGAATGTAAGTGTTAGAATCTTACATGAAAATAATGGAACTGATTACACTTGCCCACATTTCTCACATCCTACCTAGATTCTCAGTTGGTGCCTGCTATTCTAAACAAATTCTAAACAAAAGTCCTATTGATTAGCAGGACTGGAACCACACCGTCTGGCCCTAACCTGCTGATCTGATCACTAGGGCCAGTTCCTTGTAAATTAGGTCAAAGGAAGGAATTCAGGCTTTCGGAGTACAAACACGTCTAGATGTGGATGTGGTGATGTACATATGATAAATTTTTGAATTGAAGAATGATTGGGTTTTGTGTCCGTAGATACACTTACCAACGATGGTTACTTTACACAGTGTAATTAAATGATCTCTCCACTGTTAACTCTCCACGATGCTTTACGTTCCCACAAGATCCACTCCTCCAGAATTACCATAGTCAGGAGTGAATCACATCCTGAGGATATCTAATTAAGTGGTATGTGCTCTTACCTTCTCATACAGTTTTTTTTTCTTGGCTTTTATATTTCCTTAGCCTCAGAAACTGTCCATATGGGCTTTGGTCCATTTTAAAAAGACATTTAGAAAATTAATACAACGATGCTATTCTTCTTTCTCTTTTTCAAAATCGGGAGTACTTGAGTGTAGAAAATGGAATGTTAAAATTTTTAAAAAGTGGAATGTAAATAGAAAGTTAAAATTGCCGGGTTTATTTTTTTCCATCTCAGTTTTGAGGATATTATGATGGAGCCAGATTCCTGAACTGGATGTTATTCCTTGAAATCAAATATATCCTTTTATCCAAGTGAATATAGATTATTTACAATTTGTTCAAGTCTTAAAAGGTTTTTAACTTCTTCTGAAATCAATGGGGCTTCTTTCCCTAGGAGCAAATCTTTACTTAATGTGATCTATTTTTCTCCAATGCAATTGATTGCTGTGTTTCTGCGATTGGTATCAGTCTTCACAAAAAAGGCAGTGTATTATTTACATCCTTCCCTTATCATAACAGACCGTGAACAGAGTGAATAAATAGATGAACCATATCCGGGCATCACAGATTTCAGTGAACGGCGGGGTTCCGAGAGCTGCTTATCTCTTTCTGTTGGCTGCCTTGTGAGAAATGTTTCCACTGCCTCTAATTCCTAAGGTACCCTGTGTGAGAGTCAAAGGAATTAATAACACATGCCATACCTTCAATAATGACCCAAGTTTCCCAACTATAAATATTACTGATTTTCTATGAGTAATGGAGCCCTGTGGAGTCCATATAGCAGCTCAGTATCACCATGAAAGTTCAAAACATCATATAACAGAATTGATCCCAAAGATACCCACACCTCTCATTGTCTCGGGATAAATTTTCACCAACTCTCGGGGGATTTTCACATTAACCTTTCCATTCTTCTGTTTCTAGCCTCTGCTGTTCCTGAGGCTGCCAATCAAGTGAGCGACGGACCTTCAATCACTTGAGATTGTCCTTGACCACACTGGTGATAAATTCCAAGCAACTCATTCAGAAGGCCCTGGCTTGTGCAAACCCATATTTAATTAGTTCCTACTATGGGCCCACTTTTTTTTTTTTTTTTTGGCCAGGTGAGGGTTATTATCTAATTTAGCTTTCATGGCAAGTTTTGGTATCGATTGTACTACTCATTCCGCAGAGATGGGAAAACTCATGATGAGAAAAATATACGAACTGCCTGGAGGATTGAGTTCTATCCGTAGAGAGTGAAATTACAGGGTGTGGTCTTACTGTTCTTTCCGGATTTTTCCTGATGTGCAGGCATTTATTACAAAATAATGATGTAATTATTTAAAGAATAAACCAGGCATATGAGTGTATGTTTCCAAACAGTACCTTTTTCACTCATCTTCCCCAGGTGTGATGATGAAAGAAATTAGGGCTCCACTGGCCTTGGGTGTCTAGTCAGGACACTGGGAGTTTTTTGTCTAAAATGTATCAGTGAGAGAAATTAGTCATTGAGGGAGACAGTTTTTCCTCTTTCCATTCTCATCGTCTTTCTTCCCCTCTTCTTCCCTTCTCTCCCTTTCTCCCTATTTTTCTTTTCTCTCTCTCTATTTTTTCTCTGTCGCTTGTGACACTCAAGATACAATCACTGCCAATACGCAAATCTTTTTTTTTTTTTTTGGATTTGGACTAGGTAATTACAATATGAGAACATCATATCATAATATGTAACCTACTTGAGCATTTCCAAAAAACCCTCACCTCAGAAGATTACCGCAATAAAGTGTGAGATCTCAAGACAAATGCCAGTAATTTGCTTGTGTACACACTAAAGTATAGAACGGAAGGGAGCTGTGTTTATATGTAGCTATATTGAAATGGAATTTTTAATACCCATGAGTCCAGATTACTGAAATATTATTGAAATAAAAATGATTTGATATCATTGTTTAAATTTTCATTGACTATTTGGTGGTGTTTATACAGGAAATATAGACAATTTTGCTGTATGGTTATGAAATATCACTGCAGATTAAATGTGATGGAAAGCTCCTGAAATCCTCAGAGGGATTCACACTTCTGTGGAGAAAATGACTATTTTTTGTATTACCATTTACTTGCCTTTAAAAGTAGAGTAATTTCTTTTAATTTTTCTACCAATATTGTTGCCTAAATGTAGCAATAAAAGTAAGTTAGAGAATGTGGTTAAGCAAGTTTTAACCACAGTAATGTGACTCCGTATGTCTTTCTGTCTGTAGATATGTCATCTATTTATAATATTTTCCATTTTCTATCAATTAAACATCCACTCATCTTTAATGCAGAAGTAGGGATTTTGCATGAAACCTAATTATCTTTAATAATTTGAGTTTTCCAACTATTGGGTAAGTTTCCCCAGAAATCCTATAAGATCTGCTTCCAAATTACAGTGTACATTGTATCAAACAGTAGGAGTACAGCTTCGCAATAACATCGTGATCACTGTGATCACCAAGAATTAAATGATCATTGAAGTCAAGACTCGTGGCTGGGATGGTGGTTACCTGTGCCTTTTCTCTTGCCATTGGCTCATCTCCAAATTCCTAATGTGCCACCTAAGATAAGAAAACTTCTTGAGCCCACCTTGTAGAAGTACTCTGTATTTGAGAGGACAGTTAGGTCACTAGTGGTAGGATGCTTGAATTGACTCCTTGTATCCTAGAGAAGGGAGGGGTTTTCCCTCATAAAATAGACATTAATTAGTGACCTAGTTTGCTTTTTCTACCATTTATCTTCCAGCCTCACTATAGGAGCAAAACTTTTTGGATGTCAATGAAATCTCAAATCTCATTGATTCTTACCAAGCAACTTAATTGTCAGGAAAAGGAGCTAGACACTGAGTAAATGCCTGTGGGATGCACAGATCTTACCTAATATATCATCGTCCCAAAGCAGCCGGGTATGTAGATGGGTGGAATAGCTTATTAAGGACACATTTACAGCAGCAGCTGTAAGACAATACCCATGAGTTTACAGTGTTATCTTAAGCATGTGGCACATGGTCTGAACAAGCCACCAAGACACACTGCTATTTTTCCCAGAGCTTATATACAGAGGCAGGAGTACAGATGCAGACTAGGATGAAATCTTTCATAACCACACCTCCAAAAGCAAAATGTTTACTTCCCACCACAATGATCTTGTACCATTTGAACCAACCTAGGGCATTTGAACCCAAGGCTGTCGTGAGGGGTCACATCCGCTATTATCATTCCAGGGATAAAGATTCTGCCCTGGAGCTCAAGGTTCCTTGTACCACTCACCGGACAAAAGGGCAAAGTAAGAGTGACACTTCATGTGAATTCAAATTTACTGTCATTGCTTTAATTTTATGAAGGCAGGCAAAAGTGTGAATTGAACTGTGGTGGTCACCAACCACACTGTCTCCCATTATCACAGGCAAGGGCACAGTGGTTGGATCATAGCACAAACAGGCCACCAGGCCAGGGTTCTGATTCCTTCAGGAATGAAGACTTTGACATGCTACTGCCTAAAGGACCTGAAACACTAATTAAAGGCCAACAGACATTTAAGAAGAAGGTATGTCATGGATGCCATCAGCTGTCTGGGTTGCTGCAGAGCTCAGGAATGGACCTTATCCCGCAGGTGCATCAGAGCGATGGAGGAAACACCATCTCATAGGAGGGATGGGCTCTGATGGCAGGTGGTCCTAAGCATTTTTGTTGTTGTTGTTGCTATTGTGAAGGTGGCTGCTTTCTTGATTTCTTTCTCTTTGGATTTAGTATTGGTGTATAGGAATGCTATGGATTTGTGGGTGTTGATTCTATAATCTGCTAATTTGACGAATGTATTTATTAGCTCTAAAAGTCTTCACGTGGGACTTTTTGGGTCTTCTATGTGGAATATCATGTCATTCGCAAATAGGGATATCTTTATATTTCCCTTCAGATGCATATTCATTTGTTTCTTGCTCTTGCCTGATGGCTCTTACCAAAATTTCAAGCACTATGTTGAATAACAAGGGTGACAGAGGGCATCCTCGTCTTGCTCCTGAATTCAGTGCGAATGCTTTGTCTTTCTCCATTTAGGGTTATATCGTCTGAGGGGTGTTTTAATTGGCTTGACTCATGTGGAGGTGGGGTCCCTCTATTCCTGTTTTAATTGGCTTGGCTCATGTGGAGGTAGGGTCCCTCTATTCCTGTTTTCTTCGGAGTCTTTATCATAAATGCGTGTTGGATTTTGTCAGATGCTTTTTCTTCATCTATTGAGATAATACTATGATTTTTATCTTTGCATCAGTTAATGTGGTGTATTATTTTTACTGAATTGCATATGTTGGATGATCTCTGCACTTGGTGTTCTTTATGATTTGCTGAATTCTATTGGAAAGGAATTTTTCCCCGACTTTAGTGATATGTATAAGAGCAATACATAAAGTTTACATTGATCTTGAGTATTTTGTGCACACACATATCCTGGCAGAGTTACAAATTCTTCCCTTCTCTTTTTTCGACGCTTCCTATCCCTCCTCTACCCCTCTAGTTCCCATTGTTCCCCACATTAAGTTCTATGCAATAATTGTGATCTGGGTTTCTCATATCAGAGAAACCATTCGATATTTCACCTTTTGCTTCTGACTCACTTCACTAAGCATGATGGTCTCAAATTGTTTCCATATACCTACAAAAATCTCCAACTTTCCTGTCTTTATAGATGAGGAGTATTCCGTTGTGTATAAATATCACAGTTTATGTATCCATTGATCTGTTGATGGGTATTTTGGTGTCTTCCACATTTTAGCTCTTGTAGATGTGCTGCTATGGACATGGGTATACATGTATCTCTGTTATATGTTGTTTTTAACTCTTTTGGGAAAATTCCCAGAACAGGTATCACAAGATTGAAGAGAATATTTATTTGCAGTCTTTTGAGAGTCCTCCACACTGCTTTCCATAGTGGTTGTACCAGTTTACCTTCCCACCAGCAGTGCAAGAGGGTTACTTTTTTCCCCACAGCCTCGCCAGCACTTGTAGCTGTTTGTGTTCTTGATATACGCCAGTCTGTCTGGAGTTAGATGGTATCTTAGTGATGTTTTGATTTGCATTTCTCTTATGGCTAAGGATGTTGAACATGTTTTCATGTACTTATTGGCCATTTGATCTTCTTCATCTGGGAACTGCCTGTTCATTCCTTTTGCCCATTTTTCAATAGGGTCCTTGATTTCGAGTGGCTTACTTTTCTTCAATCTTCTGTATATTCTAGTTATGAGCCTCTTATCTGAGGTATTGGTGGTGAAAATATTTTTTCCAAATCCGTCCGCTCTCTTTTTTCACTCTTGATAGGTTCCTTTGCTGTGCAGAATGTTTTCAATTTGACACAATCTCATTTGTTAATTCTGGGGTCTATTTCTTTTTCTTTTGGTGTGTTGTTAAGAAAGATTTTGCCTATACCTATGTCTTTAGATACTTGTCTAATTTGTCTTCCAGAATGACAAGGATTTTTTGAGTACCTTTGCATCTATATTTATTAAGAAAATTGGTCTATAGTTTTCTTTTTCTGTTTGGGTCTCTGTCTGGTTTTGGAATTAGAGCTATACTTGCTTTAAGAAATGAGCTGGACAATTTTACTTATTTTTTCCAATTCTTGAAAAAAATTCGTGAGCATCGACACTAAATCTTTTCTGAATTTTTAAAAAATTTCTGCTGGGAGTCCATCTGGTCCTAGGTTCTTCTTGGTTGGAAGTGTTTTTATTTCTAAATAGTAGAAATAGTAGGCTGTGGCCACAGGCAGGGAGAGCTGATCCAGATCCCGGCAAGCGATGGCGCCGTATCAAGAGATGGCGGTGGGGGTGAGGCAAGGTTTCAGATCAGAGGAGAGTGATGATGGCAGTGGGTGGGGATATCTGGGCTTAGTGCACAGGGAGTGAAGGCAGTGGGCCTGGAGGCCCTGGCCTAAATCCAAGGGGAGTACTGGTGCTGGCGGCAGGCTAGAAGACCTGGCTGGGCTTATCCTCTATAAACAATGCTGGTGGACAGAGACACCCCGCCTGTTCAACAACTTATGGCCACGGGTCCCCATTCTAATGATTTGGGGTGGATTTTGTCTCTGATGTGTCTTGCTGGGTCATCTAGAAGGCTATGTGATCTGAGCATTCCTTTCTGTGGTTTCAGACAGGCTGGTCTCTGTGACTTAATATCGAATAGTTGTCCATTCTGACTTGGCATTTTGAAAGTGGTGCAAATGCAGAGTTACAATCTTGTCCTCAGTAGCTGCCTCCAGCTCTGTAGCTTGCAAACGTTTCCTGTTGTTTTTCCCCTTCAGGACCTGGAAATAAACAACTTGGGAAGACTGGAACCAGAGAGAGTCTTCAGCTTCCAGTGACAAAAAGGCCAAAGCATGTTTCCCTGGACTGCACGAGTCAGTGGAGGAATTGACATGTTGTAGGACAAAACGATTAATAGGACACTGGGAGTGGGCAGGGGGAAACCAGCAAAAGGAGAACCACACTTTTCCATAATAAAACAAAAACATCGAAACAATAAAGCTGACAGCCTTTCACAATAATTGTAAAAAAGAACAGATCTAAGGAAATAAGACAACAAAAAGGCATGTTTTTTTTTTTTTGAAAGCCACATTCAAAGGCCACTGGGGGATAGACTGCCAACATCAAGAGAACTGCCAAGGAGGAGAAGGGATGGAAGTCTCCAGTTTGAAAAACACCCAGGTTCCCTGGAGTGACTTCAGAGAATGCACCAGCCCATCAGGGATTTCGGTGGTAGAAAGCATTTGACTCTTTCACAGAGGACTGCTCCTAGAGCAGTATTTCTAGAGGCACAAGAGAAAAGAGACAAACGTGACCGCTATCAGAAGAAGTCAAGGATACTTTGTCTAATTTAATGCAATAGAAAACAATTTCCATGTTTACTGTCTAGATCAGAGTACAGATCTTGACAGACAGCAGACCGAGTCAACAGAGCAGTGCCTGGGTGGCAGAAGGTGCGAAAGCGACAAGCACCAGGCTCTGCTGTCTGCTGCGAGAGTATTTGCATGTTGTCTTTGGTCTTCAGCTTTGGATATGCAAACTTGTTCCCTTTCTATGTCTTGAGTTAAGTTTAATATTTTGTTAAGGTGATACCCATCCGGGCCCCTTCCTGGCTTCTGGGCCAGGGACTTTCCTTTTCCTCTTCTTCTCTCTCAGGTGACAACCCACCTGGGTTGCCTCCTTGCTTTCTCAGCCAAGAGCCTTTCTTTCCTCTTTCTTTTTGGTTAATAGATTGCTGCTTGCTTAAAAATAATGATATTAAATGAAACAAGAGAAGGAAGTACATATATTTAAAACAGAATAGAATGAAATAATAATTCTATTCATTAGAAGGATGGAAAAATGGGTATTTTCCAAGCTTTCTCTCAAGGGCCACGATTATAGGCATGCATCACTATATCAGCCAATATGTATGTGGTGGTGGGGAATCGAACCCGGGGCTTGATGCATTGGAGACCAGTGCTATAACCTCCCACAACCCAAACTCTTCTTCATGACTCCAAAATTAGAAATGCTCAAATAGCTTGATACAACACATGATGGATGATTCGAAGAGAAGCAATCTGAAAGCTATGGGTGTGGGAGAAAAGGATGTTATAAAAAATGTAGCCACTGAACTCACTTAAGAAAATATCCCTAATCTAGAATAAGAAATTAATATTCAGTAACAAGAAGCTCGTAGAACACCGAATAACTTAAAACTTAAAAGAAACTTATAACATATCATAATCAAAACCTCAGAAATTCAGCATAACATTAGAAAATTGAAGGCAGTAAGAAAAAAAATAGACATTATTTTACCAAGGCAAATGTATTCAAATTAACACAGATTTCTCAATGCAAACTTTAAAGGCCAAGAGAACCTGGAGCAAAACTTTTCCAACTTTAAAAGAAAACAATTGTCAACCTGGTTTGTTGTATCCAGGAAAATTATCCCAGAAAATTGAAGGAGAAGTAAAATATTTTCATGAGCAAGAAACCCTAATGAAATTTGTGACCACTAAGTAAATACTTGAAGGAATCTTAGAAAGAGACAGAGAGACAAGCAGTACCAAACAGCACAGAGGATGGGAACTATCTAAAGAGAAAAGTGCAACAAAAACAAGAAGCAAACAACCACAGTGGAAGAACAGGACCATGGCAGGATTGAGTAAAAATCTTACAGTAACTACTCTCAAGGCTAACAGTCTTAACTCACCAATGAAAAGACACAGACTGGCAGAATGGTTCAAAAAACAAAACCCAACCATTTGTTGTCTTCAAGAGGCACACTTCACATACAAAGAAGCACACAGACTAAAGGTAGAAGGCTGGAATCTACAGGAGCCTGGAAACAAGCAGGGGCAGCAACACTCAGACATTACAGAGCTCAAATCAAAATAAATCAGAAGAGAAAAATATAGTCACTATATATTGGTTAAAAAGAAGAATCCAACAGGAAGAGTTTATAATTGCAAGCATGTATGCATCTAATGTAGGTGCATCCAGTCACGTGCAATAGAAACTATTGGACATGAAGGGCAAATAGGCCCCAATAAAATCATACTAGTGAACTTTCATATCCCATTCTTATGAATAGACCAACAGAACAACAACAACAACAAAAAAAATCAACAAGGAAATGTCAGAGCTAAATCACACCATGGAGCAAATGGACCTAACGGATATCACAGACTATTCTATCCAACGTTAACTGAACACACCTTTTCCTCAGCAGCAGACAGGTTTTATTTTTATTTTTTCTAAAATAAACCACATCCTTGAACATAAGGCATGCTTAACTAAATACAAAAGAGTTGAAATCATTCCCTGCATATTTCTGATCAAAATGGAATAAAACTAGAAATCAATAGTAAAAGTAACTAGAGAAACTATTTAAATACATGTTCATTGAATAACATATTATTGAACAAGGAATGGATCACAGAAGAAACAAAGAAAGCAATCAAGAACTTCTCAAAGTCAAATGACAATGGAAGCACATCAATCCAGAATCTGTGGGACCCAGTGAGTACAGTACTAAGAGGGGTATTTATATCCATGCTGAAGCAACCTTGAGTTAACAATCAAATCATGCAACTCAAGTCCTAAAGAAACAAGAACAACTAGAAGGAAGGAAATTATAAGAATCAGAGCAGAGATGAAATTGAAACTAAAAAAATATGCAAAAGATTATTGAATCAAAGACCTAGTTCTTTCAAAGAATAAATTAAATTAAGAGTGATAAAATTCTAACCAAATTCAACTAAAGAAGGAAAGAAAAAAAATCCACATCAATGCCATTAGAAATGAAAAAGATGAAATCACAACAGACACTGTTGAAATCAAGAGAATTATAAGAAACTATTTCAAAAAAACCTATATTTCAACAAATTCACATACACAGGAGAAATATTTCTTGACACATATGATACACCAAAATTGAGTCAAAAAGATATAGTTACCCTGAGTACAGTAATAGCCAAGGATGAACTTGAGGCAGTGAAAAAGGATCTACCAACAAAGAAAAGCCCAGTCCCTGATAGATTCATTGTAGAATTCTATTAGAACTTTAGGGAAGAGTTACAGCCAATGCTCCTTAAATTCTGAAATTGAAAGAGAGGAAATTCTACCTAAATCCTCCCTGGAAGCTGGTATCACCTTGCTCTCCTAACCAGAGAAAGATCTAATAAAGAAAGAAACTACAGGCCAATTTCCATAATAAACATAGACGCAAAAGTTCTCAAAAAGATACTTGCAAACAGAATGCAACAGATTATTAAAAACATCAAACATCACAACTAAATTGGTTTCATCCCAGAGATGCAAGGTCAATTAATGCAATATATCACTTTGACAAAACTAAAGACAAAAATTACACGATCATCACAATAGAGGAAGAAAAAAGATATTTTTACAAAACAACAACAACCTTTCCTGATCAAAATTCTGACAAAAATAAGTATGGGAGAACCTCATCTCAATCTGGTAACAATGATTTATGACAATCCTACAGCTAACATCATTCTAAATGGAAAAAAATTGAAAGCATTTTCCCATAAATCAGGAAGAAGAAAAGGGTGTCCACTACCTAATGCTTGAAACTTTAGCTAGAGCAATCAGGCAAGTGAATGGAATAAAGGGAATATGCAGAGGAAAGGAAGAAGTCAAACTATAAGAAAGGAACAAGTCAAACTTTTTCAACAATGTATTGTTTAATCCTCAAGGAGCATGGACTTCTGCCTGGGGTCTGGCCAGATGTTGTGCAGCAGCAAGTGAGAGTATTTAGTAGCTACGATTACTGACCAAGAGTTCCGGAGAGACCTAATTATTCTTTTCAAAGGTGTCTGCAATCTTTCTCTTGTGATAAGAACCCTACTATTCAGTTTTCTTTCAAGGAAAAAAAGTGTTGAAAGCCTTTTGTTTTCCATGGTGAAGTAATCTATTATGTATTCTTTAAATTAAATGGTGCTTTTTCTGGGTGTCACACAAAAATGTGAATTTATGTGTTCTGTGCTTAAATGTGAATTTGCCTTCAAATTGAAATGAGAAAAAAATTGTTGATTGGACATTCTATATGCAGTTCTAACAGCTAACTCTTTGTGTACCTCCTCTAAACCAGGACACGTTGATGTACAAACATAAGATTTTCAAAGGTTTAGTGTGCCTTTAAATACCCACAGCTAAAGATCTTGAATTTTTTCTTTTATCTGGCACCAAATTAATTATAGAAGCTGTATGTTGGTAGTAATATTGATTCGCCATAGATCAATAGCTTTTATTACCTTTGAATCAAACATTTCCATTTTATGACAAAAACATCACAGTACAATTCAGAAAAATCCAAACTGATAAATTTAGGTAAAGATTTAAATGGAAGTGTTTTATCTTTTAATCATTCCACCAAGCTCCAGTCCAGTGGCATAATCTGCTTAAACTACATCAGTCCTCACATCCCTGGGAATGAAATGAAAGCAAGGTTTATGACATTTTTCTGTCATTTTTTACTAGTAATTCCCCTTGATGGATTTCTGGGATTTAGAGTGCTGGGGAAGAGGGAATTACTGTCTGGAAGTCATTCAGCCAGATCTCTGATGTTTCAGTGCTTTTCTAGCATCGCCCCTTCCCTCATGACTTCATGACAGCAAGAATCAGGCTTTCTGTGAATTCATCATGTTGTGCTCCCAAAAGGAGAAGGAGAGAAAAATAGGTAATGTATTCTGATGCACAATTTTGCCCAATTTCAAGAGGCACAATGCATGATTTGATAGTCTGGGATGGATGTCTTGCTAGAGAGAGCACAGCTGCATTGTTTTGTCTAGACTCAAACCCTTGGAATGACAGGGCTACATTCTGGATTTTTGGGTTTTCTCCCTGTCAAATTACACTTCGGAAGGGAGCAGCAGAAAAGGTAGGAAAGTTGCTCAACTTGGTTGGGACCACTTCTTGTTGTGTCCACAGCATCTCAAGATCAAGTCTGCATGGAATGAAGAAAGCAATGCACAATGGATCTAAGTTATGAATCCCTCTTGGTGACAACAGCTTGAGCAGCAAAGCAAGTTGCTTCTTGAAATTGGTCGGGCAAAATTTACATGTAGACATGGGCTGGGACACTAGTTGGACCTAAATCTAAGAGGGATTCAGCTTTTTTATATCTGTTCAGCCACTATGTTAGCATGTTAAATATTTTTTGACATTATAATGCTGATGATATATTTCTGTGTTTATTGATGGTGGAAAAGAACCAGTGGTCCCAAGAACCTTTGTCTCCCAGAAGATAATGGAGTAATAAACAAAAGTGTCTTTAAGAAGAAAGTAATTTAACAACTTCTGTTTTTGCCTTGGTGTCAGAAAATTTCTCTTTACACACATTTTTAAAAGCATAATTTCTCTTTACACAAAATTTTTAAAAGCATAAAAGGAGAATGGGAAAGCCCTTGTCACCTTGACAAGATACGTATGTGCACAAAAGGCTCAACTTCATTGTAAACCCTAAATTTTGGTCTTATACATATCAATGAAATGGGGGTGGGGGAGCACAAGACTCTAAAAACCGGGCAAATACTTTTAGAGTTTAAAATGTGAAACTGTAGCTTTGAATAATATCAAAAATATAAGCATATACGATAGCATAAGGATTATATTGGTTGCCGGAATGCGCTGACCATTTTTTGATACTCTTCACCAAGAATTCAGTTCTTCATGAAAAATTGTATTGCATGTATTTCTCTGCTAACAATATATCCCCTTTCAGGAGTTCCAATTCCTTCATGGGAAACATATTTGTGGGCTATTCTGGGAGGAGAAGGAAGATGTGCTCAGGGACTTGTCAGTATTTTTGAGAAAAGAATAGTAAGTGGAAGCATATTTTTAATAAGCAAGACAGCACATCTCACAATTTTGTTGGTTTAAATGACAGATTTGCCATTAAGAAGTTTAGGAAAAACCATTCACCATTCTGGGTTTCAATTCTCTCACCCATAAAAGAAAGAGAGAGGACTAAGTCATCACTTAAAATCCTTCCAGCCCTAACATTATGACTCTAAGAGCAAACTGGTGTCTGTACACCAAAGAACTTAACTTCACTATTCTCCCAAAGCAACAGGTGACATACGACTTGACTAATCAAATCCACATTGCAATTCTTTTACAGTTTGTCAGCACCAATGTCAGCTTCGGCATTAGCCTGGGTCATGTTGGTGGCCTATGTTTAGATATTCAAAGACAGAATGAAAATAAGGATTTCTGAGCATTTACTTGCAGCCCCACTCTAGGTCTACGTGTACAAATCTTACAACCTCTAAGGCATTATTCAAGCAATTTCATGGATGCTAAAAACTTAAAATCGAGGTTCAGCCAGTTCGTTTGAGGTTGTCACTGAGTTGTCCAACCAAAATTTGATTGATTCTGAAACCCGTGTTCTTCTATTTGTTGCCACTAGGTCATCAGCTCCACTGGTGCTTGTGGAATTCTGTGGGATTCAGTGTTCTAGAAAGAGGGTTGCTTTACTTTATGTGTCCTTAAGGTTGTAGAATGGAAAGCCAAGCTTTTATGTTGAAAACTAATTTATCTCTCCGAAAACCTCATGTGTTCCAAACATAATAGGTCACGGAGTCTCTACACTCATCAGTGGGTTGATCCTTTGTTGATTTCATATGTTGTTGCAGTTAGGAGATTGCATAGAGTTAGGAAAATGGGCCACATAGGCACCATCTGGAAGGATGTATTCTTGCCATTGGCTCATCTCTCTTTCTCTGCTTCCTTTCTGCCATGCTGTGAGCATCTGTCCTCCATGACGAGCCCTTCTGCCATTGTTGACTGACCGCACATGAGCCGAGACCTCCAAAATATAAGTGAAAACAACCCTCTCCTCCTTTAGGTCGTGTCGGATATTCTTTCCCAGCGACAGGAAGCAACTGAGACATGGCCCGGAGCAGGGCACGCCCCTTGTTCTCTTGGAGAAAGGAATTTTAACACTGTTTCTCCTTTAAATTAGTATCTTATTAATTCATACAATGTTGACTTAGCATTTTATTATTATTAATCTAATTTTTGATTTAAACAAAAAACATGTCCCCAGAAAAGAAAATGAAATGAGAAAAATGCCATACCTCTTTCACTCCAAACTGACAGTTACTTCCAACCATATTTTATTGATACAAGTGGCTCACCTGTACAAGGCCTGGGTATTATAGTTTGAATCTGGAGTACTGCCCAAAACTCTCATGTATGTGGAAATGGTGGATTATCCATGGATGTCATGTGCTGTTAGGAGGTGGGACTGGTCAGCAGGGGTGGATTACAGGCACGTGGTGGGTTACAGGTCTGTGGTAGGCTATAGGAGCGTTGCCTAGTGCAGATATGTAGCCTGAAGGAATATACACTCTTGCCCCAGCTTCTTCTGGAGACCCCTGCTTCTTCCTCTTGTGATGCTGTGAGCAGTTGTTTTCCACCAGAACCCGCCTGCCACTGCCAGCCACTCATGAACGGACTGAGACCTTCTGAGACTGAACTAAGATAAATCTTTCCTCCTGTAAATTGTGATTGTCAGGTAAGTTGCCACAACAATGAAAAAGCAACTCAGAAATTGAGTGTATACTTTCTGATAGATTTTCTGATAAAAAGTACAGCTAAAGGAAGCTACTGGAGGCAAGAGATATCTTGAGAAAGAGTTCCTTCTATGTAACACAAAGAATAGTTGCTGAGTACTTTCAGAACCTCTTTTATTAGAAATTGTTGAAGAGAAGAAGGATGAACAACTTAACTTTCATTTTTGAGAAACTTTAATAAATCATTGTTAGGTAACCTTGACACCTTGATTATAAGATAGGCTTTATTTTTCAGTAATTTTAAAAAGAAAATACTAAGCAGACGTTGGGACATGTTTGTATTCCACCCCCCAAAACGATTTATTTATCAAATGTGTTGCCATTATTTCTGAAGTCGGTTTATTAACTTTAGTGACCATACCTTGAGTTTTGTGCTATTTCTGAGTAATATATTTTACCCTCACAAAAGGCAAAAGATCAAAATCTGATCTATTTGCCTCCTTGCCCAAATACTCCTTAGGATTAGGTTTGTCAGAGACAACAAATTACGTTTGTTCATAACTTTCACCATAGAATTTTTAACTAGATTTTTCTAAATTGAGGGCAACCATAACTTTGTTCTCCTTTTTCACCTCTCTGTCTCTCTGTCTCTCTCTCTCTCTCTCTCTCTCTCTCTCTCTCTCTCTCTCTCTCTCTGTGTGTGTGTGTGTGTGTGTGTGCATGTGTGTTTGTGTGTGTGTGTGTGTGTGTGTGTGTTTAAAGAAAGTGTGGTTGGAAACCTGGGAAGAGCGATTCCCAACGAGATAACTTGATATGGTAAGGTAATACCAAAATCAAACTTTAAACTTCCTCCCTCTTAATTTTACTACAAGATCTACTCCCTTTTATCTAATTACAAAGATAACCAAAGAGGACTCCAGCTTTCAGGTCGACAGTTCCCATTCAGGGTTTGCAGAGAGGAGTTTGTTTCTCTGTTCAAAGGTCCCTCGGCAACAAAGGAAAGCTTCCACAGTGAGGTCACTCTAATTACTCACCTGTATGCAAGGCACACTCTTCTAAACAAACCCTTCTTGCTTCTTTTTCAATTATGATTTCTTCTTTGTCTTTCAACAGGGTAAATTAAATGTGACAAATCAAGATAGAGAAATGAGAGCTTTAAAGTTTATCGAGCCAATGCAGAAGGCAAAACATACTGGTAGGTTTTTTGTTGTTATAGTTGTTCAATTATCTTTTTTGTAACTTAAAATGAACCAAGATTTATAAAGATTGCAAAGATCTTCACTTTTTAAACATTTGTTTTAAAATTATAACTTCTTCTATGTCACAACATATACCACAAAGTGAGAAATCCATTATTTTATGAATTATGAAAGGCCACTGAAGCCATAAATGAGCTGCACACACTTAGGATGGGATCCAGTGAAGTTCTGGGGGCTGGAGTTCCACAGCCAAACCACCATTTTGAAGTACTAATAGTTGTTGGCAACCTTGTACTTATAGTATTTTATGGTTATGAAGGTTACTCATTTGTACCATTCCATTTGATTTCTTTTTGCTACCCTGAAAAATCATGTATAAATGCTACCTACTTTTTTCCAAATAATGGCAGTATTAATCTTTCCCACATATTAGTTGACTTGAGTGTCTTTGTGTAAGACATGACAGTGACTTCACATTTTAGGTCAGTCTTTGTGATAGCCTGCACTTGTTTGTTCAAAGTCAGTTTGTTTTGTTTTGTTTTGTTTTAAATAGATAAACATGTTCTTCTTCCTAAGGAAGTAAGTTAAACAAAACTGCTAGCAGAAGTGTTAAATTACCTAATAGATAACTATGTTCAAGCGTTTTGAAATATCTAAAACATTCATTGACTGTAACCAAACTGATGAAACGATTAGAAGTCATTCTAGCTAGCTGATCAAACTAACTTTGCGATTTCTATTAACATAAAATGATCTGGTTGGATATTCTATTTTGGACATTTTAAGAATTCTATTTGTGTTCAATATTCACTTTCTTAGATACCCATTAGGGATAGTTCTGCATGGTCAACGTTAAGCCGAAGGATTATCTATTTCAGTATTAACAGCCCACAGAATAACAAAAAAATTGGTCACTTATTGTCATCAGTTCAATGATGCACTTATGAAAATGTTCAGTATCTGCTTATATCAGTAAAATTCTAAGCAGTAGAATGAGACAAGAATTGTCTGACATTACTCTTTTTAAGTATTAGAATCTATGAAAAGGGAAAAAACAGATACAATTGTGAGTTATGAGAACGTACAGTGAAAATGTGACTTTCAAAAGTATAAAAGTATTAAAAATTGTTATGTTATTCTTGGTGAGATCATTGTGTGCATAACTACCACTTTGGTGTTTTTCTTTACTTTTTTCAAAGGTTTCAATTTCAGAGTATATTTTCTACAGTAAATATTTTCAATATAAATATAAGATGCGAAGTACAAAAAATATAAACGAATGAAAATAATGATTTTAAAAAAGAAAATAAATATGAAATCAAGTAGTGTCAGGAAAGGTTTTCCCCTAAAAATCTCAACAATAATTCTTACAGTTGAGAAAGTTATGTAACACTATTCACCGTTATTGGCAAGTAGCTGCAGTTAATCTAAAAATTGCAGGTTTCACTTAAATATTTGCGTAAAAAGCATTCGTTATTAATATGAAAATGAACCTAAGCCTCTTTTATGAAGAAACCATGGGGGATAACTCAGGAACATTGTGATATGGGCAGAGACATTTAAAAAACAAAATGAAAGTGATGGAACAAATTACCAACTTTTTTGAAACAAGCATAAAAAGCTTTGCCTAGATCTAATACAAAGAAAGGCAAAATCAAACAAGTGAGTGAAAGCGTATTTGAAATTTCATTGGGAACTTTGAGGTTCGCTGTGGGAGACCAAGTTTCTGTACCTGGAGAAAACTGAAAATTTGATGATGACTTTTACAAAGAAAACCCAAATCTGTTGTTTGAATTAAGGAAAAAAGCCAGAGAGCAAAAGGAAGAGAGAGATAACTGGGCATGGAGTTGAGTGGCAGAGCACCTTACTAGCATGCAGGATGCCCTAGGCTTCATTCTCAGTTCTGCAACAGAAAAAAAAAAATGTAACAATCAAATAGAAGCAAAGTGAGCATGTGAGCACACGTGTGCCTTCCCAGAGATAGTATGCATAATTTCAATAATCCGCAGTCATTGCATGTCTATTATATTCCAGGGGCTGGTCTGATCATCTCACATGAATTCAATCTGGCTCTTTTCTTTAAATATCCATATGTGGTAGATAATATGACAACTGTTAATTTTCAAAGAAGGAAACATAATCACAAATACTTTTAATAACTTTACAAGGGTGGTATCTAAAATCAATCCCTTAATTAACATGCTGCAAAGCTTCCAATACAAGTTATCTCATTCTTAGTAGGAAGACTCATTACACTAAACTTCTATCAGTGGATTATTTAAAGTATTGTCCCTTGACTCCCCTGGCCGAAACACTTGATGACGTGCACAGAACACATGTCCTCTTTACACAGACGTAGAAATAAAATCGTTGCTCAACCTGACACAGGACCTGTATAGTATATCCATAACATTGTGCACTTTGCTACCATGACAGTTAACTCATTTATTACTTTTGCATATTCGAATGTTTCATTCTCTACTGTATTTGTAATCTTTGGGAAACAAGGATTCTCTTTGCATTGTTCTCTTAAACTTTTGAAATGTGTCTAGCACATTGTGGACACCAATAAATCTTAAGTAAACGATTAGTCAAAAGTATGTATGAATAGGAATATAGTGGATTCTTATAGCATCATAATTATAAAAAAAGAAAAAACTGCAGAATTACTGAATCTTGGTTAAACATACTACATTTTTAAAAGCCTGGTCCTGCTTCCAAATTAGTACTTCCCGATGCAAGTGTAGTTTTTCTTTAAGCCAGGTGACAGGCATAAAAATTTCTTCCCAGTCATTCTTAATAATTTAAATCATTTGCTAAACAGGTAAATACAGAGTAGAAGATCAAATATTTTGAATATTTTTAACATTTTATTAGGAACATTTTCAAATGCACAAAATTTGAAAAAGTATAGAAAAATATTTCTACCTCACAACTTAATTTTATAGTTAACATTTTACTGCGTACTTTTCACTCTAAATGTACTATATTTGACTTTCTAATCTATTATTATTTTTTACTATACTGTCTTTATTTATTCATTTTTGCACTATTGATTTTTCTCTAAATTATTCTATCAGCACGCATTTGTGATGCATATTGTTTACTTTCAACTTAGAAATGGGTGCATATTACATATGCACTATTTGCATTTTGTAGCTATATTCTGAGATCACTACATAACTCCTAGCCCTGGATACTTCATATGATTAAAGTTCAACATATATGTGCATTTTAAGATGAAATTTATGTAAAATAAAATGTATAGATATTAGTCTCCCCATTTGATGAGTTTCAGTAAATGCATATAACTAACTAGTTACCTATTCAAGGTATAATATATAATGTTGCATTCAGTGGGACAAGCTTGTAATTTCAGCACCCGGGGAGGATGAAGCAGCGGGGTCTCCAATTTATGCAGAACCTGATCAATTGAGCAACTTAGAGTCTGTCTTAAAATAAATTTTAAAAAAACGGATGGAGACGTAGATCAGTACAAAGGCTTTGATACCAATCTTCACTACTGAAAAAGAAAAACTAGCAAATCGCAAGTCCTGAGAGAAATCCACTCAGGGAAGGAAGACTCACTTTGGCTCACAGCTTCAGCGGGTTCAGGGTCAGCTGGCTTCTAGGGCTCGGGGTGAGGAAGGATGTTGTGGTGAAATGCCAGCGTGGAACAAAACTACTCATTTCATGGCAGTAGGGAAGCAGAGGGAGTGGGGAAAAGTCCAAAAGAAGGGACCAGGCACAAAACGTGTTCTTTCAAGACAAACCTCAGGGACCTACCTTATCTGGTCAGGTCCCGTCTGTTAATAAGCCCACTTGGCTATGAACCAATCAGCAGATTATTCCAACTCACAAATCACCTCCCAGAAGTTCAGGCTGGCACCCATTTTTTAATAAAATGAGCCTTTTTGGAGGACATTTAAGATTCCTACCACAACATTAATTTTTTAACTAGAGAGTAGTGTATCTACTACTAGTGTATTTATTTGAGTGTGACTCTATCTGTATTCACACAGGAGACCAAGGGACCTTCGCATTATGTTGTTATGCTTCTTTGCATACCATTTTATTCTAGCAAAGGTTGAGATCCTCCAATGGCACTGAGCATTTGTTCCCAAATAATATGTAAATTGATGCTTTTAATATTTTCTTTCTGCTCGTTTTACTGTTTATACATAAGTTTGTGGGTTTTCCTTGGTTATTTTCTTGGTTTGTGGTCTATAGTGGACATCAGAAAACAGTTGAGTTTCAGCAGCCGCCATTATTCAATTAAAATCACTACTGCACTTATACATTGCCCAGCAACATTAACTTGAATGTTAATTTCTGAAAATAAACATGTTAGATAATGCCTTTACTAAACAAAGTCTTCCATAGTGTGGTGCTAGTGTCTCAGAAGACATATCACAAAGATATCAGAAATTACATGTAAACTATGTGTAGAAATTAGGTATAGAAAAATGTATCTTCATAAAATAAAAGTCGTGCATGATAAGACTGCAGCTAATATTACACTCAACTGTGCAATGTTGGAACCTTTTTCTCCAGGATCAGGAAAGTTCTAGCCTCTTACCACTTTTATGTAACATAGTACTCAAAGTCTTACCCAGAGCAATAAAAGGGAAAAAAATAGCTTCCAAATCAAATCTGCTTGCATATGTTATATCTTCCTATTTATAGAACTCTAAAGACTACCAAAATTCTGTTAGTATTGGTAAATTAATTTAATAAAGATTTCAAATCAACATAAAGTGTCAGTAGTGTTTCTATACAAAAGCAGTGCATTCTCTGAAAGAAATACAAGGAAAAATCTCATTTAAAAATGCTTAAACCTACATATTTAATTAGACCAAGGAAGAGAAAGAAGTATACAGAAAGATCTACAAAATGGAAAGAAAAACTGAAGGCAACACAAATAAATTGGAATATATGTTATGCTTATGGATTTTTAAGAGTTAATATTGTGGAAACTTCCATATGATTAAAAGCAACTACAAATTCAAAGCAATCTCTGTCAAAATTCCAATCACCTTTTTAGACAAATAGGAAAAATTCATACTTACATACTTTATGGAAGCACTGCAGACTCTAAAAAGCCATTTTGGGGGCAAAACAAAGCAAAATCCAAGAAAAGTCACATATATATCACACTTCCATATTTAAAACTTAATTAGAAAACCATAGTAACCCAAAAGTACTGGTATAGACATTACGAAATGCATGATTCCCGATTTAAAAAATATAAAATAGACCCAGCAAGAAAAGTGAAATCATCGTGTCCAAAGGATGCTATCATGTTCACTGTAGCACTGTTCGTATGTGTAAAGGTGGCAAGTCAGTCTTGCTCAGGTTCGTCGTAGGTAAACAGCTACACTAAGTAAAATAAACTAGACACAGAAAAACAAATATCCTCTAATGTTATTTCTTAATATGAAAAATCTGAAAAAGCTGTGTTCAGAGAAGCATAGAAGTTGCTACCAGAGACTGGGAAAAGGGTACTGAGGAAATTTTAGTCAAATAATACAAAATTTCATATAGAAAGAATAAAATTAAGAGTCTTAATGCAAATCATGGTTCTTACAGTTAAAAAATATGTTGAATATTTGAAAATTTATTTGAAGAGTAGTAGATTTTAAAAGTTAACACATACATATGAAAAAAACATGCGATAATAATGCATATTATAATACATATTAATTAGCTTGATTTGGTCATCCCACAATGTACACCTATATTAAGACACTGTGTTATGAGTTGTACACAATAAATATCTATAGAATTGTGTCTATCAACAATATAAAAATATAAAAAATTATTTTTCTTTTTAGTCTAAAAATGTAAAAGTATTGTTTCAGCAAGTGAACATATAATTATATATTGATATATATCACTGGATACTTGCATTTCACTGGTGCATTTGTGTTATAGAAATGGAGGAAGATTGCATGAGGATATTCTGAAGAGTTCAATTATGATTTCTTTTCATTGTGAATATTTGCCCTTAAATTGGCTTTTTGATACATTATTTTTTTAGACTGCCTTCTCTTGATGTGGAGATCCATTGATATAGCATTTGCGATAATTAAGGCCTATTGGATAAATGTTTTGAAGTGGATTTAACAATGTTAATGACCAGGGTGTGTTGCATGCTCAGAATAAACACTAACAAAAGCCCCGCAGTGGAGTAAACATGTAGTGTGTTGATGCCTCTTTCACTGTGTTCATGCAACCGTTGCTAATTGATCACTATTGGCACAATTTTTGCTGGTCTGAGAGGATCACAGTGATTCATTTATTTTGATTAGATTAACCACTGGGATATATCTTTGTACTTACCAGATCAAACATGGTGTCTCCGTGATTATGTGGCATGTAATATTACTGAAGTAAATTGACATTTTAGATTTTTTGATCTCCTGACTTACAGACAAACATGACAAATGTATTAAATGTCAATTATTAGGTTTAGACCACTTAATACCTCAGTGACAAGAGCAGAATAGAAAGGCCTGTGGAACTTAGTTGGTGGTACTACAGTAAATGTATTTAAGATATATTTGAAAAGAATTGCCTTAGGAGAATAATTCTTATCGGTATTAATTACATGTCTCTACAACCCTACCTTATTAACATTGCATTTGTCATTGTATTTTCCACGTGGGAATAACTTTAAGAATGACTAACCAGATCTGAATTCTATTCAATAGGCATAAAATACCGTATTATTTCAGCAGAAGCTCAAGAGAAGTTACAACCTAGGAAGGTTACACACACACAATGCGACCCTTCAGCCTGCATGAATGTGTTCCTTTGATCAACTCTTTCTCTCAATTTCTGACCCGTCACAAGACTTCTTGTCACAGTGTTGCTGGAAGAAAAAGCAACCCCCTGAAGTTGTTATTTGCTATATGCTTTATGCATGTCCTTAAAAAGAAAGCTAAATAAGCGGCTTCATGGAAACTATTGTTACAAAGAGAAAGGTCAGGTCTACCCTAGGAGCCTAGCAAAACTGAGCCTAAAAGCTAAGCAACAGAATACAGATCATGGCATCAGAATCACTATGGGGAGTGAGATCCCAACATGACGATCATGGCTCCAATGCACTTAGGATTGTTAAGGTGTGAGCACATGTCAAGTTCAGAACTTGCAGTTCAGAACTATGGAACTGGGCCCAAACAGAAGAATTGTATGTTTTAACAGACACTACCAACATAGAAAACTTTGATGACATTGTATATTTAGGGACTACTATAATTTTTCATGTCAATGGTGTCATTTTTCAAATGGTCTCAAAGATTTGCTGACCAAGACATCGCCATCCTGAGTGAGCAGTCGGTGGTTTGGCTGGGGCTCCAGAGTGTTACCCAGAGGCTCCACGTGGTCAGGTCCCCTTCATGACTTGCCACTATGTATGTACCTCTTCAATTTTTTTATAACCTTTACAGGCATAAATTAAAGGACTTGTGGTGATAAAAGACATTACCTATTTTTAAGTAATTGGTACTATACAGCTGTTTTGATTATAAGCTCTGAGATAATTGGAACGAAATATGACTCAATTCTTAGCAGCAGAGTCATGCTCAGAGTTTACAGTTGAAATAAAGTATGTTTGATAGTACCAGGTAGGTTTATCACTGCTATTTTTAATGAAACCAGTCATTTTAGAGTACTGACAACAGAAGGTGAAACAGGCTAGTTTCAGAAATGACGTCGCTCTATGCAAATTCATGCTGTGACCAGGAGTCAGAAACATAGAAGAACAATGACTCCATATAATCATTTCTCACCCTTTCCACCCTTCTTATTTTTCCAATTGGATATAAAGCAGCCATTCAGCTACCACCAACCCAATTAATTTGGCAAAGTTAGGTAGAAGAGAGAAATAAAGACATAATTTGACTATTAATATAAGTAGCATTCAAACCCCTCCATTGACAGAGAATAGGAAGGGAATAGTACCACCAACTTTTAAATGAATTGCTCTCTCTGTGCATGGGTGTACACATACATACATGTAAGTGTGTGCATTATAGGTGTAAACATATAAATGTGAATTAAGCAATCTCTCAATGTATTTTCAGGTAATAAGTTACATGTAATTGCTAAGAAGTGAGAAAGCTTTTCCGTAAGTAACTGGTCATGAATAATACATTTTATACTTTACTTGAGACTATGACCAAGCATCCTTACATTTGAAAAGCAAATTATTTGCATCACTCGTGGGAGGGACAGGTGGGCTAGCTGGAACACTCGTGCTGACTTTTTCCTCAGCTGTAGTCAACAGTCTTTTCACTTACTCAACAATAGTTGACATTTTTCAGTTTCCAATTAGCCTGAGTGTGTCTTTAAAAAAAAAAAAAGTAACACGTTTCCCTCCAATCACTACTTTTCAAATATTTTTTTAAAAATTCCTGGGGTAAGCAAATTTTAAACAGAGTAGGTGTAGACTGAAGAGCATCTAAGAGAGAATTAGCCAGAAAATGTCATGAATTGACACCAAGCTCTAAGCAATTAGGAGCAGTGTGGTTGAGAGGCTGCTCGTAGCCCGCACAGCTCATTTATGTCACAGAGCTGCAAAAGTTGTAGATGTTCTTGTTGAGGTGGAGGTGTTATGAAATCACGAAGTGGAAATTTTCTTTATGAAAAAAATTTGTAAGCGTAGCTTGAATATTTTTACTTCTAATTACTTACTTGACTTACATATCACTCCCACCCTCATTCCAACAAGTCAGATGAATTATACCAAGAATGACAACGTGGAAGAAATAAAGTGTCACTTGGGCTAAAATCAAGGAGCGACATAGGTTCTATGTTGACTGCTGTGAAGACTTGGGCAATCAATGAAGGAATTTGGATTTTAAAATTTGCATCTGTACAGAAAGCTGAAACTAACATCCTCTCATGTCATTGAAGATTTTGATTCATGGATGTAGGAGTGGAACAAGGAATATTTTTACTTTTATAAAATTTTCCTAAGTTTTTAAATGCACAGACAAGTGTAGAACCACTGATAAACAGTTATCTCCATTTCTTATATCTGATACTTTGCAAACCTTTGCCAGACAAAGTGGGATGAAAGCTATACCAAGCTCCTCCCCCCAAATTCAGAGGCATACGAAATAAGGTGTATTTCTCGATTATGTAAATTTCTTACATGCAAGGGACTGGGAAGAAAGTTTCCATGAGAGATCTAGGTTCTGCAATATCTTGACATCAGCATCCTCAATACTTTTCTTTCTTGAGCACAACAGAAGGGAAGAAATGGGAAAGGCCATTCGTGAGGGGGTGAGTTGCTTGACAGGCCAAGGGAAGCCATGGCACTATAGTCACAGGACCCCACCTAGACACACAAGGCTGAAACTAAAATTTTTCTTCCTACTCAGGTAGAAATTGAAATGGGTCCGTGAGTATAGAGTTCTGTGTGCCTAGAAATGGGTGGGTAAATCAGCTTTAGTGTTTTACACATCTTCACTTTGAATAAAACAAAAACACAAACCTTAAAGTAGTATTATTGAATACCTACGAAAAAGCATCAAATGGCATCTGAGATTCCTTCCCTACCCCTTGTACTTGCGCAGACCCTTCTTGTCAAGAGCAGAGGAGACACTGGATGGGATATAGTTGGCTGACAGCCTACATTCCCACTGCCTCCCAAACAGAAGAGTGGCTCCCCAAGGAACCCATCCTCATGGGAACTTGTAAATCTGTTATTTCCCACCAAGAAAAAGAAAATTAAGTTTGCAGATAAATTAATCAGCTCACTTCATAATAAGATGATTAATGTGAACTCTTAAAAGTGGAAGGAAAAGACTAGAGTTGGTAAGAGAGATGTGACAATGGCAGTGAAGGAAAGAAAGGACATTTGACCTGACTGAAGGACAGATGAAGGTGACTTGAGCCATGGCACGCAGCCAGCCTGGGGAAGTGGCCACTGCCTGTACACTCATGGTAGAAACAGACGCATTAGTCCTGTAACTACAGGAAACTGAATCCAAATATGCCAGAAGAACAAGGAACCGGATTATCCTTCAGAGTCTGAAGTAAGAGACACAGCCTGCTGACACGTTGATTGTAGTCAAGTACAATTCATGTTGATTTTTATACCTGCGGACATGTGGAACAATACATTTGTACTGCTTCATGTTGCCCAGATTTGTGTTGAGTTGTTACGGGAGTAACGGAAAACTAGTATGTCCCTAGCCCCTCTGTCTTGTTTATTTGAAACAGGATATCCTGAGCTCAAACTAGTAATCCTCTTGCAGTGCAAAGGCCATAGGTTTACTCTCCAGTATCAAAACAAAACCTGAAGTATGCATTATTTCTAGTTTGAACTTGGTGTGCATTTTTAAAAAATTCTTATCTGGTTTATAATTTAGTATACAAATAAATAAACTTGGTTCAAAATCCATCATATCGTTCCTAGCCTTCTTTACTATTTAAGTTATCATTCTTGAAATTTTAGTTTAAAACTCAGAATTAAACATGTTTAAAATTTAAACAGTGTGGGATGGGTTTCAGAAGTTCTGACATTTAGATGTTTGAATATTGTAGCAGCTAATGTTGCTAATTTCAATTACTGGCTGATGTCTATTCTGAAAACAAGGACACCTTTTCCTTCTTTGGGTGCCAATTCTCCAAAATCTTAAGAGAATCATATGGGACCTAGGAAAGTGTCTGACATAGAGTTTCCTTCTGTTCTGGATTTACTTGTATTGAGCATAAATGATATTTCTAAAATTCTTCCAAAAAAGAAGACTGATACACTCTCTTTTCAACAATCTCAGTTGTCTTACATGCCAATTAACTAGTGTTAAGATATTTATGGTTCCATAAAAAAATCATGAAAATCTGTAGTCCAAGAAATTATTAAAAATTCTGTGCTGTGCCTTGCCAGCCCATAAGTTACAAAGAAAAAATACCTAGAAATCAAGAAGTATATGAGGTCCAAAGAAGTGAGATAACTACTTATAGTCAAACTTCACTCAACTTTCTTTTCAGAATACTGGGTGAATCAGGGAATATTTTCTGTAATTCGCCAACTGTATTTTTTTTCAGTAAAGTCAATAGTAGCCAATCTTGCAATCTGTGAGAATGTGAGCTTTACAAAACAGGATGCATTTAGAACTAGATTATGATAGACGAAAGAGACCAAGAAAATAACAGAAACTGAAGACAAGCATAGATCAGGAATTACTAGGTCAGGAGCAAACGCAATTTGGTATGATAGTGGAGCTGCTCATAATTACCAAAATAAAAGGAAAAAATGACCAGGAGAGGAATGGAGTAATTGTTATTTCAGAAGTCTTACTTAGGAAGTTTGTGTGAAAGCTGTACAAGGTTATGTAAGAGTAACACAATATGCTCATATTAACTCAGTTTCCTCTGACATCCTTCCCCTCCCTACATGTCTCTTAGTGGTTCTACTTAGACACAATGTAGGATTTTGGCTGTTATGTTCCAGAAATTAAAAAAAAAAAACATACATAAAATAAAAGAAAAAGTGCTGTTGAGAATGTTCACCTTAGGAGATTTAAATGAGGTTTGAAAAATGATGGGGGGAAAAAAAACTTCACAATTTTGACTAAAATATTTGTAACTCCTGAAGGGTAGATTTTAGAGTATTAAACATTGACAGCTCCAAGTACGCCACAATTTTGGAGGTTTTGAATGATTAGGTTAAAAGCCATGCCTTCTAAGGCTACAGATTGTTTTGAAAACTGAAGAAAAAAGTTATGAGATACAAAGAAGAGACTCCTGGGAGCTAGGCTGACAGAGCAACGCTGGTGCGGGAAGTCCCACACAGAGTCGTGCCCGCAGGTGCTCCAGGGAATGGTGGCACCCTCGCTGCTGCTCCAACGGCAGGTGGGAACTCATTCCAGACCCACCGACTACCTCATCCTCATGTGACCGAACATTATGAGCCACTGACCCTAGGAAGTTTTGATAATTTATCTGCATTTTGGCAAAAATGTTTTGCCATAGAAATCAATGTGTTTTTCACTGGCCACCTAAGATGGACATGCTTGTGTGTGAGCTTTCACAATCAGCTGTGTCACCGAGGTCATATCCTTTATATCTTATAAAGACACCTCCAGTAGCCCAGACGATTCGATGAAGGGTCGTTAGCAGCTGTCTCCTAGTCGGAGCTAGATGTGTGGGAGGGACGCTAAGTGCACTGGCGCTCAGAGTCCTCTGGGTTCTGGGGACAGAGAGGCACACCAACCTTGTCAGGCCAAGGAGAAGTCTTTCAGTTTAAATGAGTGGATTGGCGATATATGTTTGAGAAATCCTAGTAGTCACTGCAAGAATTTGCAAAGCCTTTGGTTTCCTAATATGTTCGGTAACTCTTTGTGAGAGAACATTAATGTGCAGGATTTCCGAAACTTAATTAACTGTGGAAACTCTTTGATTTATTCGTCACTTTCAAAATAGCATGCATCTTCAGAACCTTTTATTTTAACAGCTGGAAAATAATGGGCAAAAGATCACTGAAAATTCCACTGAGCTCTAAGAATCTCCAACTTCTCTGAGCACATTGTGTCCTTTGTGCTCAGGAAAGAAAAAGCAACTGAAAGCTTAAGTGTAGCAAAAATGACTCAAAAAAAGACAATGACAGATATTTTAATATATCCAATCTGGTAGCTCAAGAAAATTTAAGTAGTTTAACAATTTATTTAGCTATGTTAATGTTTTACAACACAGTTCCAGTGAAAATAATTACATTTTAATTACAATTATTTTTAATAAAATATAAAATTGCATATATCAATGGAGTACTGTATATTTTGATACATGAATACATGATATAATATGTAAATTGGTCTGAACATATCTATCTCCTCAAATATTTATTTTTTATAGTGAAAACTTCTAAAATACTTGTTTATTTCCTATCAAAATATATAGAATATTACTAATGTCTATAGTCATTCTTTCATGCAACAGCATACTGAATTTCAACTACTTTTCCATTGGTAGGACACAATACCTGACACCTTAACTCAGATGTGGAAAGGTTTATATTAGCTCACAATTTCAGGAGGTCTCAGCTTATGGGCAGCTGCCAAAGTGGAAGGGCCTGGCCAAAAGAGCTGCTCACAGCACTGCTAACGGAAGGATGCAGCTAGCTGTCGGGAAGAAGCCGGGCGAGAGAGCATCCTCCCCAGCCACCCTCCCTGATCTGCCATACACTCAGTGATCTGCTCCTCCTAAACAGGCTCCACCTCCTACAGCACTAGAAATCCACACATAAATCACAAGACGCAAATACATGAGACATTTGGGGCTCATTCCAGATCCAAACCATGACACGTAAGGACATCTTGCTCCTAAGTGTAACTTGGTGCTCCCCGATCAACCTTCTCCCATTCTCACTCTCACCAGCTCCTGGTAAACATCATCCTACTCTCCGTGTGGATGAGATCAACACTTTCAGATTCCGGGTTTGAGGGAGATGGTACTGTGTTTGTCTTTCTGTTCCTGGCTTACTTCTTTCTCTTCCATGTTATTTGAACCGATTGATGGGAAATTCTTTTGAATTGCTGAATAGTACTTCATCTGTAATATCCATTTTTATCTATGTACTAGTCGATTCTTCAGTGAAAAAAACAACTTTTTGGTATAAAATTCATGGAATTTCTTGATAAATGACAACTTATTTATAATTCTTTAACAATCTACAATATTGATCTAATGGGTTATTCTCTGTTCTTCTAAAAGTTCTGGCTTTATCTATCTCAGTCTCATATAGAGTCTATTTTATTTATGTATTTATTTTTAAGAACTATGCTTTGTTGGGCTTGGGGATTTATCTCAGTGGCTAGAGCATTCTCCTAGAAGGCTCAAGGCCCTTGGACTGATCCCAATAGCTGGGTGTGGTGGCTCACAACTGTGATCCCAGCATTTGGGAGGCTGAGGTAGAAGGATTGCCTTCAAGGCCAGCCTGGGCTCCATAGGACTGGTCTGGACTACAGAGTAAGATCCCGTCTCAAAAAAAAAAAAAAAAATCATCATCTAAGCTTTTCATTTATTACTTGTTTAGACAAGTGATTCATTTGTATTTGTTTTATTATTCATTTGTTTGCCATTTATAACTGTATTTAATATACATCAATAATATTACTAGTTTTTTACTCATTTATTTGGTTTATTTCTGACTCTCCTATAGTTTTATTTCCTTTCTTCTCAAAATATTTAAAGCCTGGATGTATATTTTGATAAAACGTTTTTTGAGTTTTTTTCCTTAGATTTAATGTGAATTTACCTTTCAAATATCTTTTCAGATAATTGGGGAAAGATTGATTTCCTGTCTTAACAAGTGGTTGTTGTTTAGAAATAGAGGTTTTGAAGGAATTATCCAGACATGCAATAGTGTTGTCAAAATAATTAAATTATATGGAGGCAATGCCCTGACGGTAGCCAAAGATTTTGCTCACTTTAAAGTTTTACCCAATAATTCTCCTCCCATTTGTTAGTGGACCTTACTGGGGCAATTGTAGCCAGTGTTCTGATTGTGGCTCTCTTCTTCCTTGGGGTTTCTGCCTTTATTATTTTTAAAGATGATTTTGTTCATTCTACTTCATAAGTTTCCTGTGCAATCATTTATTTCTATTAGTATGTATTCATGGATATTTATTTTATTTTTTGAATGTTAATCCAATACAAGCTTTTGTAAAATTGTTCAGGTCATTTCAGATTTGGTTACTGGGAGTTCTTTTATTCTCTTTGTATTCTCTTGAGATTCCCTTCCTCTCATGCTTTTTCTTAGCATCTATTTTATGACCCCATTAATGAAATAGAAGCGTTTCATGTTGTCCTTGAACCAAGCTCAGAGTAATCTGTTCTTCATGGAAACCCTGGGTAGTAAGGATTTTCACTGCTCCTGATGTCACTGCTTCTAGGAGGTCACAATGAACAAGATACCATGTACACAAAATGCATACATATGTGTGCAAATATACATGTGATGTATATGTGCACTAACATATATATGTATATGTAACGTAAATTCATACTAATAACTTTAATTTTCATCCAACTAAAATTTACCCAGAAGCAAAAATTCCTTCTGTAAGAAAACCAAAAGTATAAATAGTGTAACTATTCTTAACACTATTAAACTGTACTATTAAATATAGTTAAGGGTAAATTTTAAGTTGTGTGGTCTTTCCTATGATAAAATTCTAAATATTCAGGACAAAATTAACAGGGAAAACAGAAATTATGGTGCATGTCTGCAATCCCAGTACTCAGGAGGCCGAGGTGAAACGAATGCAAGTTTGATCCCAGACTGGGCAAGACTCAAGACTCTACCATATATGTATATGGGCTGGAAATATATCTCAGTGGTCTAGTATCCCTGGGTTTAATTCGCAATAACAAAAAAGAAAATAGCAATAATAAATAGAATAAATATCTGACCTATATAAAGAAAATAAAAAATCCTCTAGATATGACATGACTTAAACTAATGGAAAGCTATATTATATTCTTGAATGAATTTCAAATGACTGACAATGTTATGAAAATGAATGAATTTGTAGCAGTTTGAACGATTCCCACTATATATATATATATATATATATATATATATATATATATATATATCCCAGATCTAATCTCTGGTATCTAATTTGGCTAGAGGGATTTTGGAGATGTAACTAATTAAGAAAATTAAAGTAAAATCGCCCAGGGTTTTGACTGGCCTTACATCCAATGCACTGTGTTCACAGAAAAAAAAAAAAAAAAGGGCAGAAGATTTAGATTCATGCAGGTGTTGAGGAGAGCCACGGTGAAAAGGTCACAGGCTGGAGAGATGCTCTGCCAACTGAGCTGAACATCACCAAAAACTAGGAGTGAGGCACGGGGTGCGTTCTCTCCCAACATCTCCAAAGAGAGCAGACCTGCTTGTAACTTGATGCTGGGATTCTGGTCTCCAGAAATGCAAGAAAAAAAAAATCTTTCTTCTTTAAAGTTTCTATTATTTTAAGCCTCCTACTCTGTGATAATTTGTTATAGCAGTCCAAGGAAATTGATACTATAATTACTATCAATACAGAACTGAAAGGATGACATAAAATGATATTAAATCTTATGCTATAGTAGAATAAATAACTAAGAACAAACAAGGCTAAGAAAAAATAGTATAATAAAACACATCTCATTAGACCCCAAGGAACTTCTTATTAAATCAATACAAAATAATTGTCACTATGACATAGGTATTTTCTATAGCATATCAAGTTGAAACACATCCAGAATATGTGAAAAATTAATGCATGAATAACTTCTAATTGGGTTCAGGCAAAAATGAAAGTTAAATTAATCCAGAAGTAATACTGGCACAGTGCATTCTAATCTAGAAAAAAATAAAATTTGGGACTTTTTTCAAATCTACTGTGAAAAATTAATTCCAAATATAAAAAAGGTTGAAATTTTTTTTTAAAAAATCCTTGAGTAAAGAGCTCTTATATTCTATTTCAAAATATGACTTTGGAAGAAATAAGACAACAATTTCAGCAGCAAAGAAAATATTGACATAGCTCTGCGTGTGAAGATTTTAAACAAATAAGCAAAAAACAATTGATACCAGGACCCTTGAAACAAAATCCACAAATAAATATTTAGGAAGACAATATTTGTACAACTTATGCTTGATAAAAATGTAAATATTTGCAATGTATATAATACAAGAGATGTTCAAGGAGCTCTTCAGATTACTGAGAGACAAAACATCCTGACAGAGGAATAGGAACGTGTGGAGGAAGGTATTTAAAAAGATGTCAAGATTTCTCAAATATAAAGATAAAAAGATATGTCATGTCAAAATATCAATGAAAACCTATCAGTCGGGGGCGGAAATAGAAGAACAATTATACGCCTAACCTCCACAAGTGAGTAAGTAACGGATTTCATAGAAATCCACTTAGAAATTATTTATATTTAAAAATAAAAAATAAACAGAAATATCGGAAATATCACTTCTTTAAATATTAGATAAAATTTATTTATATTAAGGAATATTGATTTCAACATTTTTAAAGCAACAAAACAATAAAAAGTCACAGTTTATTATATGGGAGTTGTTTCGATATGTTTCTACTAACCAATACTGTGCATTCATTTTTAAGCATATAATTAAATTAGGACTGTGGTCAAGGAATTTTCCATACTATATGACCAACCGTGACAGCACACAATTAGCTATGTAAAATAAATTACCTATCAATTACACATCAAATCTGGCTTCAGGAGAACTCATCTGAGACAGACATTGGAGTGGAGCTGGACGAGAAAAGAATAGGAAAGAAGTAAGCAGCATGAGATGAGGGATTCAAAAGGAACGGCAAAGAGAGACACGAGGTATTCTTTATTTCAGACTTGTATTCATGGCAGTGTATGCAAAAAAGAAAATTGAAGTGTGGGTGGGCTACGAACTGAGTTCAGCCCCAGCCTGGGCTGCAAAGCGACACCCTGTCTCAAAGCAAAACAAAACAAAACAGAGAATGAAGAGAGTTTGCAAATTTAATATAGAAATTTCCATCAATGCATGAAGAGGAAAAGAAGAGGCAAACTGCACATACATGTGCGAAGTCTGATTTAATTCTGTTTAAATCATGCAGACACCCTGGACCTACATAATGTGTGTGTATGTATATGTATATATATGCATACATGTAGATATGTATATATAATGTATATATATATATATATATATATAGGCAACTCTTGAAATGATATTGTAATAGAAGATATTAACATAATGTGATCAAATAATTTAAACATTAGGAAAAGAAGTAAAAGGATCAGAATATGAGAAGGATCGCAAATTTCTTGAGGAATTATATTTTAAATGACAAGCAAAATATTCCAGTGCTAAGTTAAAATAGGAAAATAATTTGTATTTAATGATAAAGAAGCAATAGCAAAAATGGTGTTATAATGTTTTAGGTGATACATAAAATCATTTATAATAAAATTATGAATACATAAGGGAAGGATAATTTGTGCATTATTTTGATTTTTAAGATGAAGTTTTGATAATTGTTGCAATAAAAGTAATACCATACTATTGAAACTTGAGATAGACTGTTCTGTTCTGTAATTTTCTCTATTTTCTTTCTGGTTTTTTTTTTCTTTTTTTTGATGGGGTCTTGTTCTGTAGTCTGGGTAGTTAAAATCACTGTGTAGCCCAGGCTGATCTCAAACTCATAGCAATCCTCCTGTCTCAGCCACCCAAGAGCTGGGGTTACAGGCGTGTGCCCCCTTGTGTGGGTAATTTTTGTATGGTGCAAATCTAAATAAGGCCTTGAATGTATTGGGCAAGCACATTAACCACAGACCTACATACCAAGCTCAATATTCTGTATTTTCTAATTTTCATCAAGGACATATATTGATTTTATAATTCAAATAAAGCAATTTACAAGAGTAAAGGAAAACAACTACTACACTAGAAAGGTTGATTAATATATATTTTGATATATACACTTGCATATATATCTGCTTATTAAGGTGTTTCCTTATGTTAAAGTCACTTTTTGCAATAACTCCTGCAAGTTATTGTATTTATTGCTGTTGCCTATCTTCAACAAACTAGTATGTTAATGGACCTGCTCTCAGATTTCCCAGACCAAACTACATGTTCTTTTCTTCCTCCAGCTCTCCTTTGTGTATTTACTGAGTAATAAATTGTCTTTGGTATTTTCTTGTTGCTGTGACAGAGTACCCAACATCCACACTGTAGGGGAGGAAAGATTTCTTTTTCTCTCAGTTTCAGAAAGGCTCAGTTTATTCATGGGTGGCAATGTTGGAAGCACATGGTGGAGGAAGATTTATCATGGCATGGCAAACAGAAAGCGTGACAGGAAGGAGGAGCGGAAGTAGCCTTTCTCCTTCCAGGTCGAGTCCTTATGATTTGACCCTTCTGGGTCAAGCCCCAGGGATCTGCCCTTTCCAGTTCATGTGCCCATAATCTACTGCACACCTACAATCCACAACACATCTGTAAGGCCCATAATACACAACAGTCAAACATATGAGACTTTTGGGGACAGTCTAAGTCCAAATCATAACATAAATTGAGATTTTTTATGCATCAATCAAAATTTCTATTCACATAGGCATATCTTCTTGTAGTAATATATAGTATTAATGTTTTTGAAAACTCAGGACATAATGTCACTTGAAAGATGAAAATAATTCTAAATAATATATCAGTCATTCAAGGTTTAAGTTTTCTAAGTCATTACTATTTCCATGAAAAATTAATCAATTCTAGGGAAATGTGGACATTATTTGTGATTATTAATAAGAGTGAAGCATTTTTTAATGTCATGCAACTTTTGTGGCTTTAAAAATTGATTAGTGGATCATAAGTCAAGGTCTACCACATGAAAATAAAAATATTTTGTTTTTAAGTGGGTTAATGGAACAGTGTATGAATTATGTATCAACAAAGGTGCTTCCAAACAAAGTGAAATTTGTAGTTTTTGAGTTAAGACAGAATTTCTCTGCCAATACACAGCGAAAATGAAAATAGAAACATGTAAAAATGATAGCAAAAATAAGTTTATATACTGAAATTTTAGTAAACAAGTTGGGTGGGCTCAATTAAAGGACATTTTTTCTCAGATTGTTAGGCAGAAAGTTAGATATTCCCAGGCTTTGTGACAGGCAGCCTGGGGCTACATGCAAAGCAAAGAAGAAATCTTTTTCTTTCTTTTTTTTTCTATGTTTTCTTAATCAGTAGCTATTGATAAAAATCCCACAACTTAATTTTTTTCGAACTTTAGCTCAAGAAAGCTTAACCTCCACTGTGCGTGAAAATAAGGGCTAAGGCCCGTTTAAAGTACGTAACAGATGTTAGAGTTTAGGACAACCTCAAGTTCTCAAAAAAACTAAATGGAAACATTGTACTTATGGAGAAAACAAGGCATGCATTCCCTTTGAGATTGGTAAAGCAGTCTGAGATTGGTAAAGTTCCTTGTAATGATTCCAGCGGGAGGAAACAATATTACTTGAAGACCCATGTAGTCATTTACATATGACTTGAGTCTCAATTTGATGCAACGTCCATTTTGGCACTTGCCATGCTCGAAGATGTATGTGTTCTCTCTGTCTCTGTCTTTCTCTCTCCCTCCCCCACAATGACTTTGCAAGTAAGTCTTCCTGTACTCTATTACTTAGCCTAAGTATCTTGTCAAAATTATTTTTTCAAAGATACAAAGAGTGAGGACATGTGATTGGCACCACTCAATGTTAGAACCTGGATTTCTGGCAAAGAGATTAAGAATGTAATACTGTATGTTTGGAAAAGCTGTTGGTCCACTGAAGTGGTGACTGTGACTAATTGCTGGAGGCTAAGAGTTGAAAAGCAGGAGAATGAGAAATGCCTTAGGGCTGCAGTCTGGATGGAGAGACAGGTCTGAACATTTTCTGAAGTTTTCCCTGGAAATTCCAACATTTTTTTAAGACAGTCTCACTCTGTAGTTGAGGCTGGCACTGAACTCACTGTGTGACCCAGGCTAGCTTTGAACTCACACCAATCCTTGTACCTCAATCTCCCCAGGGCTGGGATTATAGGTGAGCACCAATGCAGTCAATTTATATGGTTCTGGGAAGCCAAACTCAGGTACTTAGCACTTGCTAGGCAAACAGTTTAACTGCTAGAGCTATTCCTCCAGCTCTTCCAATAGACTTTTATATTGAAATAGCAAGAAAGAGTCTCTCTGCTCTGTCAGGAAGATAAAAATGTCATGATAGAGTCATAGAGTCATGGACAAGTCTTTACCAGAGCCTCGGGCCACAGGGGTAAGCGGATTCCCAGTATCAAGTTCCCTATGCCTTCCAAAGGGGAGAGAAGTGTATCACCGAAGAAATAGTATGTTACCGTAACCTGTCTTAATCGCTTTTTTATTGCTTGGAACAATATCTAAAACCCACAGCACACAGGAGGAAAAGCTTATTTTGGTTCATTTTTCAGAGGTCTCAGTCTTTTTGAGGCAAATAGTTGGGTATCTGTGAGCTGGAAAGTTCAGAAGATGAGGGAACTGAAGACAGTCAGAAAATGCAAAAAAAAAAAAAAAGAAGAAGAAAACAAAAATAATATACCTTTTGGCACCCACCATTCCTGTAAGGAAGGTCTGAGCTTATTAAGAACTCATGCGCATGAATATCCAAGAATTATGCAAACAGGTAAAATCACTCTACAAAGCACTTGTAGCAAAATTCCTGCAAAGCCCCTTGACATGTAACACCCCTGAATCCTAAATGGTCAGTTTGAAAGAGCTCATAGAAAGATACCATGACCAAGAGATGGGTTCAAATCAGTTGGTGGTCTCTAGACCTCAAACTTCACTGAGCCATCTCACCTAGGAGTTGCTTCTATACAGTGGAAGCTTTTATTTCTCTTTTGTTTCTAAATAAAGCTCTGCTCCATGTTATATATCTTTCATCTTTTTTATTTGACGTTGCGGAACATGAACTTGATGGAGACAAAGATAAGCCAGCAGATACTTTCCTGGTTGGCTTATAACGGTAAAATAGCAAAATAGGAGACCCAGGAGGGCCTAGGAGACAGAAAGCTGACCAAGAGCAGAATCCACATACAGAACATGCTCTTCCACGCCAATCTCTAGTGAATTTGCCCTTCCAACCAGCCTATCTTCGGTGACCAGCATAGAAACTCGTCAATAGTTTAATCCACCTGACGAAACTAACTCCAAAAACCCAACCACCTTTCAAATATATGAAGCTTTTGGGAGACATTTCTGAGTCGAACTATCACATAATTCCATGACTGAAGTTCACTAAGACTGGGATTGTGTCATAAGATGATAGGCTTTCCTCTCCCCCCACGCGTGGCCACCACACTGAGAGAAGGTCCTAGGATATCCTTGGTGAACTGCAGTTACAGGAAGAACAAGAAGCAGACTCTCTGAAGGGAACTCCTGATGGAGCCCCGAGGCAGAGCGCGAAGGCAATGACACTGCAGTAAAGTCGTTTGACTCTGGTGCCTGCAGCTGCAGCACCTAGGACCTTCGAAGCCCTACACAGATTACAGTCAGAATAGCACACATTCACCCTGAAGGCCTGTTTACCTCAGCTCGTGTTACAGAATACCACTTGACTGACTGTCGATATAAAATCACGACACTTGTGAAATGCCAAGAAGAAAATAAAGCCAGAAAATATAGGAAACATTGAAGACAGTTGGAATATGTCTGGTCCTTCCTAACTTCATGAAAACAGCGATGCTCATTTCTTGTTTTCTTGTGTTTTTCGTTAAAGAATTTCAGCCAGACACATACAGAGTCTAGGTAAAATTCATTGTAAAGTGATGGATTTTCAGAAACAAGAGTACCTTCAAATGGGAAGGTGAGCAACCTGCAAGATGTCCGTTGTTGCTGATTAAATCCCAGGTGACAAAAGCTATATTTACATAAATAAAGGATCTTCATGGGAAATTGCTCTCTTCTTCTGAGGTTTCTGTTTTGTTTTGTTTTTGTTTTTGTTTTTGTTTTGTTTTGTTTTGTTTTGTAGGGTCTTGCCCCAAAGTGTGCTGGCCTGTTCTGAGCTAATGATGTAGTCCAGTCTGGTCTGCTACTCATGAAAATCATGGTATCCTTCTTCCTCTGACTCTTGTGTGCTAGGTTTACAGTGACGAGCCACCATACTGAGCTATTATGTGGTGCCAGGGGTTGAACTAGGCAGTTTGACCAACTTCTCAAGGCAGAAGTTTCCTTTTACTCCCTAAGTAGAATGCTTCTGTTTACAGAACTAGAAGTTTTGCTAATCCCTCCTCTACTGCCTCAACTTTGTATGAGCACCGGATTTCTACATGCTCAGAGGAAGTTACATTCTCTTGGGCTGTACCTTGAAATCCTGAGCTAATATGGATTTTATCTAAAGCTAAAGTTCAAGAGAATAAAGAAAAGAATCACATTATTTTGTGACAGGAGGTGGTGGGCATATAGGCAGGAGGTGGTGGGCATATAGAAAAGGAGTCCCTCAGAAATGGAAAACTGGAAGCGCAGCTATCTGCAGCTCCCAGATCAAGTGGCTTACCACTCCCCAGAACTACTGATGGCTAAACTTTAGATAGTTCAAAGACAACAGGGTAAAAGATCTCAAGGGTGGAGGACCTCAAGACCTCCTAGTGGGTAGAGGCTTCAGCAGCTGCTAGAGGTGGGGAAGCTAGCAACCAGCCTTAGCAGCCACGTTGCTTAGTTTGGAACAGTCCCCTTACGCAACTTATCCACATAAGCCCCTATACAGAGAACCACATGAGCATATATGTGTACCCTTCCAACTAGCAGATGTTTTATCCCTTTTCTAGTCTTCTATACTTTTCCTAATAAAGTGTCTTCTTTGTACCTTACCTTTTCTGCCTGTGAATTCATTCATCCACGTTGTCAGACATAAACCCATCAGAATGCCAGATCTCCGCCAGCCAGCAGATGTCCTACAGCTTTCCACATAGGCCCCTTCTAGTTGTCCATTCCCACTCTAGCTCATGTCTTTCTGCCTAACACCATGACTCGTAATTTACGGATCATTATTGGCTTTGTCAGATATTTTCAGAGAAGCAGAAGAGAGAGAGAAGGAGAGAGAGTACAAGATAAGCTATTTGCTCTCCAACTGGTAGCAATACATTTCACTGCCCCAGGATCTAATTTCTAGCAATTATAGACTCGTGTTTATAAGAGATAAGGTTCTTCTTCAGGGTGCACATGGAAACCTTCAAGTTTTGTCCACAATACTTCAGGTGGTGTTTTGAATTCCTAAGTTTATCTTTTTCTTTTAGTACTTTTAATGGATATATTTGAACAAAAACAACTTCCTTATATTTGTTAGTTTTCCAAAAATTTTAAAAATATCATATACATTGTTCTTGAAGCTTTTTGCTCATTTTAATAACTTCAGGAGTATTACATTTTGACATTTCCTGTCTCCACTGCCAGGTCATGCCATGAACTACCAGTGATCACTTTATTACTGGCATAGAGTCATTAGTGTCCTTAAATTTAATCATATAATACAGCTAATTTTGGAACTTTATAATCAATTCAACTCATTCTTATAATTCTGGTACACGTAAGATGCTCGTACTAAGCTTTCCATAGTCAGGGTCCTTTAGAAGAACTGAATTTATCTATGTATCTATATTATCTTCCTACCGCCATTGAAAAAAAGATGGGATAAGTGGAAGAAGGGAGAAGAAGATGAAGAAAAGAAGAGAGAGAGAGAGAGAGAGAGAGAGAGAGAGAGAGAGAGAGATTAAATCTGTTGTATCTAATGAAGGATGAGCAGTCCAGGTTCACCACCTAGAAACAAGAACCCCCAGGAAGCTGCTGGTGGTGGTGCAGTTCAAAAGCCTAAGAATTGGAGAACTGATGTCATTGAGTGCAGCCTAAATCTGAAGGCCTGAGGATGGACAACAGAAGCACAGAAGATGGATGTGAATTTGGAGAGTGAATTTAACTTTCTTGGGCCTTTTTGCTCCATTTAAGTGTTCAGTGGATTGACCGTTACCTACCCACATTGCAGGAGGATATCTCTTACACAATTCAACAATTCAAATTCTAGTCTTTTGCAAAATGGCTCTCACGGATGAGTTAAGAAATATCCTATAACTGGGTATTTCTTGGTCCAATCAACTTTTGATAAGCACAAATCTAACCATCACATAAATCACATAATTCACATTCTCAGAACATGACTGAGTCTAACTAGAAAGGTAAATGAGATATTCCAAATCCTGGAAATTAAGCAACATGGGCCAATAGTTTCTCAGGATTGTTATTTTTAAATATATAAACTTTAAAAATGATATTTTCTAATAAAATGCCTTCTATATACCATAGTTCAATCATCAGTAAATTAATTTATTAATTTGATGAGGCATGAACCCATCACGCTGCCAGCCCAGCCAACCAGCAAACATCTTACAGTTTTTGTTTTTCATAGATCCCTTCCAGATGCCTGGTTCCAGGCTGTGCATACCTCTCTGCCTAATCCTATGACTAATTACCTAAAAGATCATTATTATTTTAATCATTTTTCAGAGAAACAGAAGAGAGAGACAGAGAATAGAGGAGGATTATCTAGCTTTATCATTCAACAGGTAGCAGTAAGTGAAAAATTTTAAAACATAATTTATAAAAATATATGGAATACTAACAAGAGTAGAACTCCTAGAAAAATGTACAGAATTAAATATATATATTAGATTAAAAGAAATACCTAAAATCAATAACCTACGTTTCCAGCTGCACAATGGAAAGAAAAAACTGTTCAAAGTGAGTAGAAGAAAAGAAAAAATGAATATTAGAGAAGAATGTCATGATATTGAAACCAATAGAATAAAGAAAATCAGTAAAAAATCAAAAGTGGATCTGGGCCTTAGCCTGTGGCTCTTGTGCTCCTCTTAGGAAATTCTTAGAGAATTCTATCAGAACCCTACAGCTAACATTAAACTTAATGATGAGAAGCACAATACTTTTTAGCTGAGGTGAGCATGAAGACTCTCTCTCTCCACATTATAGTTGAGTAGTACTAGAAGACAAGTTGAAAAAGGGAGAGAAAGAATAAGTACACATTTTGGAAAGAAAGAAATAAAGCTCCTTTTATTCAGAGACGATGTGGTTGTTTGGGAAGATCCCAACGACCAGAAAGTCTGTTGAAGCTAAGTTTATAGCAAGTGGACAGATACAAAATTAATAGACAAAAGTCAATTAGTTTCAATAAAAATATTGAAATAAAAAAATAATCAAAGAGTGAAACCATAATGAATGAAATAATAAATCTAACAACCTATACAACCACCCTATGTTGGAAAATTATAAAACTAATGAAAGAAATCAAAGATCTAAAAAAATGAGGTGATGATAGTGCATTTTTCTGGACAGGGAGATTACAGTCTTGATTAGATGCTCTACTATCAAACTAATCTTCATAAACTTAACCTTTCCCAATTAAAATGTCTATTTTGCAGATTTCAACACTCTCAAATTGATGTGGATTTGAATAGTCAATATACTAAGAAGAAAAATATTAACAGAAAGGCATGCACTAATAATTTCAAGTTTTAGTATAAAATAGTGTTGTATCAGTAAAGAATATAAATATATAATCTCCCAATGGAGCATAATACAGAACCCAGAAATCGATCTGCATGAATATTGTAAATTGTTCTTTGGTACAGTAGCGAAGCAATTCAATGAAAAATAGTCTTTGAACACATGTCGCTAGAACAGGTGGAAATATATATGAAAACATGAATATAAACATAAACATTTAATATTTAAATGTTAATAAAAAGATCAAGAAGCAAATGTGAAACTCAATACTATAAGAATTCTAAAGAAAAAATAAAGGATAAAAATATAGGTAACCTTGGACTTAGTGATGAATTTTTAGATATAAAAAAGTACAATCCAGGAAAGCAAAGAGTTGGTAAGTTAGACTTAGTAAGTGAAAAACTTCTGTGCTGTAAAAGATGCTGTTGAATAAATGAAAAGTCAAGATAGAGACAGGGAGAAAATGTTTGTAAAACATACTGGATAAAAGACTTGCATGAAAAACGCACAGAAGGCCTACACTTTAAGAAAAGCAGACAATACATTTAAAAACATGATCGTAATGTTTGAAAGGACAACTCCCCCAAGAAACGTGAAAAGGATAAGTAAGTATACGAGAAGATAGTCAACATTTTGTGTCATTGAGGTTTTACAAACTGAAATAACAAGATACCATTACAAAACTAGGATGCTGGCCCAAAGTAAGAAAAAATACGAACTGCTGACACAGATAACCAGTGGCGACTCTCATGTATTTCATTTGGGAATGTAAAATGATGCAACCACTTTGGAAAGAAAAAAATTGCTATTTCTTACAAAGCTAAATCTTTCCACATAATACCATAGTTGAGCCCTCAGATGTTTACACATTTGTACTGATTTGAAAACGTTCGTGCAAAATCTATGTGCTATGTTCACAGTAAAGTTATGCATGTTCACCAAAACTGGAAAGTAAGCAAGATGCACTTAAATATGTGAATGTATTTAGCCATGATGTACCCATAGAAAACAGCAGTAGTCACCGACAAACACACACCGACTTATCACACCACAAAATACAAGAATGAATTTTAGAAACATATTACTAAGTGAAAGATAAGTCAGAACAGACAACAAATTGCATGTATTCAATTATATACCATTCAAAAAAGCAATGCCACAGGGACAAAAACATTTCATGATTCCCTAGGATGTGCAAAGATACAATGGGTGAAGGAAAAAACAATGTTCTGGGGCCACAAGGCTAAGTATGTGCCTAACAGTGGATCTGCAATGCTGTGAATCTGTTTCACCCCTAGAACTTTACACAACAAAGAAGAAACCTTAATGAAAGGAGTTGAAGCTAGTTATTTTCACGCTCACCAGATCCCAGGATGGAATGGAGAATGAGATCAAGCAATCTAAGAGCACTACGAATGCATAAGAGAATACCGACAATGGTGGTGTCTGGAGGACAGAAGGCTCTGATTTTAGTGAGGACGCGAGTGAAAGGCACAACACTGAAGGCCAAACGGATCACACGCGGACGCCGCATTCTAGCGGATGGCGTGGCTAAGGTAAGGACAGAGTGTTCTGATACTGTTGTACATCCGAAACAAGTGAAAAATCACGTGAGTGGATGGCAAATGGTGAAAGTCGGGCTTATCGTTACCGGAGGGCAGGAGAACAGAGTGGGAGAGGCTGGAGGATTCAGTATGGAGTTAGGTTGCAGTCAAAGAGTCAGGATGAATTGCTTACAGATGCTTCCACACGAAAACTCATATGTATGTTGTGTGGGTGTATATGTGTATAAGCACACACACACATGTAGGTTGATGTATGCACAAAGTTTTTTTTTTTTTCTAGCTCTGTCAGCAGAGGAAGCCACAACTGTCCAACTGCAAGGGGTATACCAAGCACTCATATCTTGATTTTTTTTAAAACTGACCTATGAAAATAAAAGCTAAGAAGCCTTTTTGGAGAAAATGGATTTTAGGGCTGAGGCAGGGACTATATATGGTTAGTAGTGATTTCTTGCAAAACCAGAATTTGTAGTGCATGAGTGTGCATGTATGCATATACACTTATATGATGATGGAATGCTGCAAAAGGGCAGATGGAACAACTGAAAAATGTCCTGATTTCAAAACTGAAGAACATCAGCAACAAAATTTATAAAGTAGTATTGATATAAATACAGTTCAAAGAACACAACAGTATTAACACACATTTGCAAAATGTGTGTTAATACAAAAATATGTAAATTATAGAAATCATTCTATGAAGTTAATGCAATTTAGGTCAAAAATTTAGGCAATAAAATTTTTAAATCTGAAAGGTAATTTAATATGAATATAGATATACAAATGTTCCACCAATATTGACTTCCTGATTGCAAAACATATTGCTAAAAGTACATTACATGAAAGATTTACCCACTTGTTCAACAATATGAGGACAAATCAGAAAACTGATTGTCACAATTCTATGTTAAAAGAGTGTAATTTTACTTTCAATGAAGAAAAACTTTGATGCAATTTTGTACCTAAAAGTTTTGTTAATGACTTTTAGTAAAGAAGGAAAGTGACATGGTATAATCGTCATTAAAACTGTATTTCAAATTTTATAGCAACCATTATACTTAGAAAAATCACGATGCATTTTCTTTAAGATGGCAGAAAAATATGCGTGCCCTGGGCTGTCACAACTGTTTAGCATCATCCCGGAGGTCCTGACAACTCTTATCTGAAGCAGAAAATGTGATTTTTAGACATATAATGACACATATCATAAACAAATGAAAACAATAGGTGCATATGTTGAAAGGGAAGAGATCATACAGAAAAAGATGTGCAAATGATAAGAAAATTCATCACGAATGGCATGGAGGTCAATTTATGGAATCTTTACCACAACGCCAGCTATAAAATGTGACAAAAATGTAATTCACAACATTAGCAGCTATGTAGGAAATGACTCAAGAGATACTATTTTCACTCAAATTATAGCAATAATAAAAGACATGAAAAATGATTTAGATAATATATATTCTTTAAATGAGAAGTAAATTTAAGATAATAAAATTTTGTTCAAATTAATATAAAAATATGAATGCATTATAAATTAAAATTCCAGTTCAACTTTCTTTAAAGAATACGGTGAACTTACTCTAAGATAGGTATCAAAAACTAAAGATTTGTAATTAGTAAAATCATCTCTGTAAAAAGATAAAAGACAATATATTGTTATAACATATTAGCCTGGACTACAGAGTGAAGCTCCATCTAACTAAAATTTGGGACTTACTAAAATTCTACGGTCATTATAAACACGAAATTTGAAAAATGAAGAAAAAAGCAAGTAGAGCAACAGAATGAACAACCCAGAAAAAAAAAAAAAACAGTTTGCATTTTGCATTGTGTGCAAGCATATTTGAACATGCAGGCACAAATGACAAATTAGTGGAATGCAATTATCACTGTGGAAAAATAGATAATATCATAGACATTTTGCAAAGTCAACCTCTCTACTTAACTATGTACAATTAGGGCATTGACAACTCATTGATAAGCACGATTGTCATTGACAAGTTGTCATTGTCAAGTTTTTACAAATGTGTGTGTGTGTGTGTGTGTGTGTGTGTGTGTGTGTGTGTGTGTGTGTGAAATAATGAGAAAATGAAAAAATAAATTGTTTTGGAAAAATGTTGCAAAATTTCTAACATTTTTTGAAAATATGACACAAAGAAATTTTAAGTGAAATTTCAGAAATTATTAAAGGAACGGGAAAGAAAAAGAGACAGAAACAGAAATAATTGACAGAGAAGAACTGAAAGATAAGCTAGAGATAGAAAATGAAGGAGGGAGGAAGGGTGAGAGAGAGAGGAGGGGGAGGAGGAAACAGCAGAGAGAAGGTCAGACATGAAGAGGGACAGAAGAAAGATTTTTATGGTAAAATAACAGGTATTTGTTTAATAAAAGAAGTCTGAAGAGATTTAATAAAGAGCTGATAGCACAGGCTGTATAGGATATTGACAGACTAGATATAGAATTTCTGGAGCTGAACATGAAAATATGACTCTCAAAAAAAACAATCGAGCAAATTATAAAAAATAGAGGCAATTTATGTAATAAAAACTCCAACAACTAACATGTTAGTGAACTCTTCGGGCTTATTAACAGAAGAAAAATGTAAATTAAACCCACAGTGAAAAATCACTTTCTGTTAGAAAGCCTGGTATTCCCTAGCGTTGGTAGGGACATGTGATGGCTGGCGCTTTCATACAGTACCAGTGAAGACATAGCCCGATGCACCCATCAGGCAATGTGGCAAAGCATCTTGAACTAAATATGCATAGAGCCAGAAATCTAGCAAGTCTGCTGCCCAAAAACACGTGTTACAGAAATTGAGGGACAGATTTATAAATATTCACTAGAATGTTATTAGCGATGGTAAGTGTTCTTAGAGAAATCTACCTACTTGTCATCAGGAAAACGGCTGTGCGCAGTGCCATGAGTACAAACCAGAGTGCTGCGCACCTCTTAGACACAGTAGATCACGTGCATATCTGGGAACATGCATGGATCTTTTAAAAATCAAGTATTGAGTGATTAAAGAGTTAAAAGCAGAATACCATTATGTAAATAAAGTTGTCATGCACCCAGAATAACAATTTGTAGTTTCCAAGAGTACCCACTGTTTCAGTTTGCAAATCGAGCAGCACAGAGACTGAAAGCAAATCATAAGTGCTAATTCTTTATTGAGGATGTAAATCCAAATAAAATGAATCAAGGCAGAGAAGGATTAGAAGCTTCACAAGACCGATGCCTGACTGACCTAGCCACTCCTTTTCTACCAGATAAAATATTGTTTGTTTTTATTCAATTATGATGTCAACTTTTGGATAATACCACCTTTTTCTGAATTACCAATATAATCAAGACTAATAGGAATGATCAGGTACTACTAGTAAGATCATAAAACAAAATACTAATTATTTATTAATATATTGCAAAAGTTTTGTTAATTTAGAAAGGAATTGTTTGTAACTCCCTCAGGTCTTGATAGACAGAGAGCTGTGTCTACAAAAGACAAATATGTAATAGTTGATGGGACTCCTGTATCAGTCAGGTTTGTATCACTATAATGAAATTACTGAAATGAAAAATTCAGCAGGAAAAGTAAGTTTGTTTATCTCACAGTTGTGGAAGTTCAAGTCTAGGATTGGTGACCTCAAGACCCAGTCGTCAGAGAGGAGTGGCACATTGCGACCGAAGTGCATGTCAGAGACACGATGAGCCACAAGGCAGAGAGACTGCGTGCCAGAGGTTCACGTCACCTTTCACGGTGCACTCGTGGGTAAATGAAGACCTCCTGCTGGGACTCACGTCTTAGAGACCCACAGTGTCAACCAGCACTGCCACCCTGGGAATCAAGACTTCCCATGCCAACCTTTGGAGGAACCTCAGGCAAACCACGCCAGTCAGTTTTGCTTGCAAGCAGCAGAAGTCTTCTCCAACAAGCTGACGACACAGCAACAGGCAAGACGCATTTACTGCTGTGACTCACACAGAGACCAGAAGTGCGATCGATCTGACTCTTACCTGAATCCATGATCTACAGAAACTGTCAGGAACCTGGGGTTTACCATCCTTTTTCTCTGTTCTCTTTCAGTTCTCTATCTCAGGTTCTATCATTATGTTGACAAATCTCTTCAACTCTACCCGTTTCGGTGGCCACTGTTGCTAGAAGCCTGAGCTTACATACAAGAACACAACAAAACAAAACAAAACTATGCCTCTGTCTCAGGCTTGGAAGACTTCAGAGACCCCAGAGTAGCTGACCAGAACCACGTGGCCAGCTGTGTAACCACAGGGATTGGGCTTTTCACACACAGCAGACAAACATGGCACGGGTGCGGGGTGAAGGCGAGTCTTCGGATAAAGCCTAAGGCATTGACATCAGTGAAACAAATGAGAAATTTGTCGAATTTCTTAAAAAATAACAATTTACAATGACATCATTGCGCTTAGAAATGATTGTCAAGTACTGATTCTTAGGATTTTAAAATAAAAAATCTAAATTCCAAGGGTGACTTCCTCAAAAGCAAGTTATTTTACACCTTTGAAATATTTTGTATGAGTTTTTGAGTAATAGCAAATGACCAAAATAATATGTAATGAGTCTTTTTTCTGTGATTGGAAGTTTTTTAATCTTTTCTTGTTGGAATAAACAATATTGGTGGAGATAAGATTCATTTTATTTGCCTGTAAAATCAATACATTTTGATAAGATTATGAATTTGAATATCATGTACAAATTCATACCTGATACTAATATTTAATAATAAAATTATTGAGAAATAATTATAAATTGTTAAAGTTATTTCTTAATTAAAGATATAAAATTGTTCTTAATAAATTTAAAAACATGCAAATCACTGATTGTTCTATTCTGCAGTTTTGATATTTTCAACAATACTAGGGCAAGAGGAATAATGCAGCAGTTCGAGAGCACTTGCCCGGCAAGCGCAAAGCCATGACTTCGATTCCCCAGCACTACAGAAGCCAGGTATGTTGTTGTACACACCTGTAGTCCCAGCACTCAGGGGGCTGAGGCTGGAGGACTGCATGAGTTCAAGGCCACCTTGGGCTGCACAGTTTGCTCAGCACTCTAATTATTAAATCATTTTGACAGATTTCTCTAGTTTTGATTTGCTTTTATACCAACCTTGATTTGCTAAGGCAAATTTTAGATCTATAATGCCTAAATATTTCCTTGGCATTTTTTGGTGCACTCAGTGCCTTGAGCTGAGTGCAGTTCAGTGACAGAGAGATTATTTTGTTCAAGTTTTGATCTTCATCACAGCAAACAAAAGCAAAACAGAACCAAAAATATCCATCCTCTAGATAGCAAAGATTTATGACTGAACATGCCAGAAAACATTTTTTGGGTGTTATTCATAATCGGAGGCTAGCATTTCTTAGTAAAGAGCAATACAGAATCGTACATCAAAATTGGCTTCCAAATATGTTAATTTTTGGAATACCTTTTGTAGACTTAGTATGCAGTATATTATTAGAACTTTTTATTTACTAGAATAAATGAGGGTGTTAGCAGCAGAAATAGTGATAACACACACCAATAATGTAGCAATGGCTATCAGAGAGATTAGTTCGCTATACCTCAGTCATTTCTCTCTTAGCTGGTCCTTTTCTGGTTTTTAAAATGTTAGCCGTAATTTTATTTCATCTGTCAACACATTTTTTTCCCTGCATTCAGTTTGAACTTAGTGAAAAGCTTCACTGTCTACAATGGTCATTTAGATTTGTATTTCTCTCCTCTCTCTCTGTCTCTCTTTCACTGGAGATTGAACACAGAGCCTTCACTCTAAGCTACATTCTCAGCCTCTTTTTATTGGTTATTTGAGAAAGATTCTTGCAAAGTGGCTGCCCAACTTGAGCTCAAACTTGTGATTCCCTTCTCTCAGTCTCCCAAACCTCTGAGATTACAGGCCTGTGGTATTATTCTCTATTTAAATTAGTTGTGCTAACATAAAAAAAATCAACTTGACAACTCATATCCAGAGCATAAGAGAATATAAAAAGTAAATATGAAAGCATACAATAAAATATAAAGGTAATAGAACCAAGAGCAAATTTTAAAAGTTTGTAAAGAGCAGGATGAACTATTAGTCTAACATTCTTTATCTTTTTTTAATGTTAGAGGACACCAACCCCTAAGTGTCTTGACTGATATCGTTCTAATTTGTTATGACTCTACTCAAAGTTTTTATGGTTATTCCAATCAGTTCCCTTTTTGAGCAATAATTACCATCGTAGAAAATCTTTTGTGTTACTCAGCTACTATGAATTTTGTGATTGCTATTTTTGGCTTTTCAACATTAATTCGGCAATAATTTCCATACTCAAAAAATCATTAAAAATGAAACAAAGAGAAGATTTTCCTTTCCAAATTTATATCTGGGAATCTACAAGCCAAAATCAAATATGTGTGCCTGAATTACTATCAGTCTATGAAGAAAATAGAATGTATTCTCTTGCCCCAATGATCTTGATTTTTTTCCTTGATCAATAGTCAATTAATTTTTTTTACCTTTTATGGAATTCAGACATTCTCTGTGGCCTAAATGTTTTATAGTTTGTATTCTAGAGGGCAACTCTCTGTTTTGCTCCTATTGAGTTAAATTGGCATCCAGGACACAGGCTGATGGCACATAGTGCTACAGTAGTCTGAAAGGTTACATAATCAATCAACAGGCCTCTAGAAAAGGTCAGTAATATCGCAATTATTAAAAAGTACATTTTCTTTGGGGATTGGAAATAAAGATCCTCGATGAAGAACTAATGAAGCTAAAGTTTGCAATTCTCTATTTACACATTCCAGGTGGCTTGACCTTCAGAAATTGAACGTCGCTTCAGATCCTTTATGAAAATGTTAATTTCCTGGAATTACAGTGGAGCTGGACTGCTGGTACGTTTATCTATGTACTTGAACTTATTAAAGTCCAGTATTAAACTGCAAATTTTTCTTCAGTTCTGAAAATTTCACATGGGTGTAAACAGTTTTTAAACTTTTTAGAAACAAAGAAAATTCCAGATTTGCCTCTTGGGCTCTTCTTTCCAGAGTTGTTGTCTGAAACCAAACACAAAAAAAATTGGAAAAGTACTCGATCCCATAGGTCCACCTTGGGTGGTGACTCGGCTTTGTCCCGAGTGACTAAAATTTTTGGAGACTGACTAGAGAAGAACGGAGATGTGAGTGGTGTGTTTCTGCCTTCTCCTCCTGTGATATTTGTTTCAGATCGTGGGCTACAGGATTGCATATCAAGCTTCACAGGGTGTAGCACCATTCTATTTTCAGCTACAAGAACAAATCTTCCTAAGTCTCCGTGGTCTATTATGCTGTAGGGCGACGATGGCTGGCAGGAAGGCACTGTGCACTCAAAATAGCTACAAAATAGGTTTTGAATATTCTCACCATAAAAAATCATAATCCTGTGAGGTAATAGATGCACTAACTACCCTGATTTGATCAATGTACAATATATATGTGTATCAAAACACCATATTCTCTCTCATAAATATTTCTAAAGTGTCAAAAGAAATATTTGGAAGTGAAACTTTAAAAAAATCTTTAATATGAATAACCAATATGACCTTGAAGATTAGTACACACATGCAACTGGAAATAGAAATACATTCTGTTGTATTCCAACAACCCAGAGGGTAGATATTCTAGTAAGATTTCTGGAGATAAAACAGGATTGTTACAGAAAACTCTACCACATAGATTCTGTGAAATAAAATGTAAAAATCACAGAAAGTGACTTTCTAGTCACACTATTAGAAGAGACAATTTACTAATTTTGAGCCTAGGTTTCTTTATATCTAAAAGGTACAGATGATGTGTACATATATGATCTTGTTGTTTAAACACACACACACACACACACACACACACACATGAAAAAATGCTAAAAATGTAAATATATCATGTTATCATATAAGTATGAAATACATATTCAAAATCATAATAATTAATGAGGAAAATGGAAGGATAATGATCTCAGGAATTGAGAGAGAGAGAGAGAGAGAGAGAGAGAGAGAGAGAGATGAACTGGACTCCAAAATTTTTCTAGCTTAGTGACTTCAAATCACTAATAAACAATAGAACCATGAGAGGAAAGTTTAGGCAAAATCCAGTGGATTCACTAAGTTGAGACAAGTTTGAAAATTCAGTGGGAAAAAAATACCTACAGATCACAAGGTGAAATACTAGAGAAGAAAAAAACTAAGCAGAAAGAAGTCTCAGCAGTTATTTATATACATATATATATGACATTACATTTATATTTAAACACACACATATAAGGAAAACATTCAAGGATAAGGATCGAGTCATTGTAAAGCACTAAGGAGATCAAATTCTTGTTGCTCATACTAAGTAAGTAAGGGATACTGCTGATTTCTACCAACCAGAAAGTAAAACATTAAAATATATAGATAAAATATTCAGCATATTTTGTAAGCATAGTAAAGCAAGATTAAAATGAGAATAATGACTACTTAATCAGATATAATTGAAAAATCTTGAAATAATTTAAGAATGAAAAATAAAATATCTAACATTCAAGAAGATCAAATTTATAAAGTGTGTCATCAAGAAAAGAAATGGAATACTAAAAAAGAAAATCACAACTTACAGTGAGAGAAATATAAAAGCGATCATTCGAGACTGATTTAGAACTGATTCTGATACTAGATATATAAAAAATCAATGTTAAATAATTATTAGAACTCTTCCATATGATTCAATATGTTAAAATTTAAATAAAGGCAGAGAAGATGTATTGAAAACATCCAGATTGAACTTTAGAGATAAATAATAGTATGTGGTAAGTGAAAAACACACTAAATAGGATTAATGACTGAATAGAGTAAAATTATTCTTTAATGATTAATTAATTTGCTTACATGGCAGCATAGACTGCCCAAAATAAAGCACAGAGTAGGAAAAGAAATTAAGAAGCTCTAAAGGTCGTATCAATGACATCCAGGGCAACTTTCAGCATCTTCTACGTATGGGACTAGAATCACTGTGGGAGTTCCAAACACAAAATACAAAAATATTTGAGAAATAATTGCCAATTTTTAAAGTCTTATTAAAGCTATCAATCAGCAGATTCAAGAAACTCAATGATCCAGGAGAACAAGAAATATGAAAAATCTTCACCATTGCACACCAAGTAGGAGTCAATACAAGCAAGAAAGAGAAAGCCCTTGAAAGCACACAGATAAAAGGACACAGTGACATATGATCAAGTACAGGGATGACTAAAGATTTCTCATCAGAAGAAAGGTCAGAAAAGAGTAAAACAATATTTTAAATTACTGACAACAGAAAAGAAACAAAATTTCTATTAGCCGATCATTAATTCTACATCTAGAAAAAAATCTTGGAAAAGTTAGGTCAAAAATAAATTTTCAAATACAAAACAAGATTTTTTTTAAAAAAATCAATATTAGGTTTAATGACAAGAAATGTTAAAGCAGACCGTCCAAGCAGAAGGAGAATGGTGCCACAGTGGGGGACAGCAGAGGGGATTCCTGGATGCTACGTATGGTAATTACGTGGTTAAATGCAAAAGGTCTTACTGTTACTATTTGATCATCTTGAAGGCAAAGTGAAGGGAGAGAGAGACACACAGAGAAAGAGAAGTTTTGATTGTTTTTATTATATACTTATATCAAGATATTACACAATGCCTACAAGTATGTATAATCACTATATGTCAATTAAAATAGATTTTAAATGGGAAACATAGGAGGATAAACATCACAGGATCTTAGCTCTCATTCTAAAGTTTCAATCATATTAGCAAGTATTGGCATGGGCAGTGTCTTAGTTACTTTCTCGTTGCTGGGACAGAATGCCTAATATCCTCAACTTAAGGAAGGAAAGATCTACGTTAGCTCATAATTTTAGAAGCTCTCAGTCCATGTAGGGGTGGCTGGCTACGGCAGAAGCACATGAAGGAGACACAGGAGTTCACAGCATGGCAGGCAGGAAAGCCACGTGCGGAACGAAGGGCAGAGCTACCCTTCCAGGTCCTGCCCCGGTGACCCTCCCCTTCAGGGTCACGTCCCAGGTTGCTTCCCTCTGAGCAGACCTCAACTCTTAACAGCAGGTGGGTATTTCACAACATCCAAAGACATGAGGCTTTTGGGGGTACAATCCAGATGTGAATCATCACAGGCAAGGATAGAAAGATCGGTGAAGAGAAATGACAGAGAATCCAGAAGCAGAATGACCTCATAAAGGTACAAAGTCAATTCAGCACAGAAAAGGCAGTTTGCCAAAGGGGTGTGGGAGTACTTGCAAAATCACAAGCAAGTTCAGCTTTGAGCCGTAACTTACACCACAGGTCAAGATTAGTTCAACTCCAGCATGTGTCTCACAGGAGTTCTAGAATATGTACTTGAAGAAATAGCAGGGGATCAACAGGACTCAAGAACCCTTGACGTGACTCTCAACACTAAAAAGATACTAAATAAATAACTAAAACAGAAAAATCTCCAAGAATTGAGGCGCATCAATACAAGTAAATTTATCCTAAGTCTTCCATAAAATAGAGAGTAGCAACAGGAAGAGGGATGCTATTGCACAGAAGAGGTGGCCTCAGATAAGCAGAAGCTTAGTGGGCAATTCAGCAGCCGTAGGGTCCAAGAGAAAAGGAGCCAGTTTTCTATGTTTTAAGAGAAATTAATAAATCTACACCTTTTTTATTTTTCTAGCATTCTTCTTGAACTAAGCTATTTTTATGAGATTTTGGCACAATTTTATTCAGATTTACAGGTAATAAGATATTACTTAATCACTTAATTAAGCCAAAAGAGAAATTTATCAAGGAAAGAAGATAGGCATTTAAGAAATAACAGTGGTCACAGAAAGTAATATGTTTGCGGATTGGCTTAATTAGCACCTCATGCTAAATAAAACAAAAATTGTGTGTTTGAAAGTTGTAGAATTAAATCTCTAGAAATATTAGAGAATAAGTGAGATTTCGTGCTGTTGATAAAGGATCATAATGTCTTTAGCATATATAAAGTAGATATTCTGCTTTTTAAAAAATTGATAAACAGCAATTATACCTATTTATGGGGTATAGTTTATATTCGTTTACACACGTTGAATCATCTACAGATTGAATCAGAGTAATTGTCTTTCCACCTCCCACCAATTTTCCTATTCTAGTTCTTAGTAAGATATATATATATATATATATATATATATATATATATATATATAATAGGTTATTGTGAACTATGGTTGCCTTATTCTACTGTGGAACACCACAAAACTAGGCTTATTTTTTACTAGAATTCAGCACAACCAAATAAAAGAGAAGACCTCACAGTACTCATGATTTTCAAAAAATATAACTTAATTATTTTGTTGAGAGGGATAGATTAAGGTGCAGTCGCTGAAAGATTAGCATGATGGCTTTTTGATCATTTTTCACTCTTTTAGCATCATGCTTGTTCTTCAAGTTCACAATCAAGGATGGCTTATGAATTCTGGGCCTCAGACTGAAAGCAGAAGAAAATGTACAATGGCAAACAAAATTCAGAATATAAAATCACCCTTCCAGACATACGAGACTTACATTTTTTGCCTACATATTCTTGCTTAAAACCCAGGATAGTCACTTATGGTTATAAAAGTGTTAAGAAAATGCTGTACTTCATTGGGTGTGCATAGCAAAGCATGCCTCTAACAGCTGGAGAAGGCAGAGTCAATGTTATTGAGGTTGAAGCAAATTAAGGTTTATTGTTTACTCAGGAATAATCTCTTGACTGTAATTCTTCCTGCTCTTTCTAGGTATATTACCTCCCTATGCATAGGTCCTAAACTCCCTGAGAAAAGAAAGATGGAGGAATAAAACAATACCTTAAATTATCAGGTTCTGTAATTCATAGTAAGCATTCAACTACTCTTTAATAATAGAATGAAAATAATTTTTATGCAACATGGAATGTCGTTAACATCATCTTCGATGGACTCACACTGTTATGCAAACCGCTTCATATGGAAGACTCTTCAAGGTCGACTCAAGCCATTTGAAAAATAGAGAACTTTTGTTAAATAAAGGCTGTCCATATATAATCATTCAAGGGAAGAAATATATTATTTAATGAAAACATCACCTTTATGCCTCTCTCTTCCATGTCACTTCGTCTTGAAAAGCAAAATAATGTCCAAGTTAGTCTAAACGAGCTGAATTCTGCCACAACGTGACATTTCTGTGAACTGGTACAAAAAACACAGAAGCCACAAGACACGTAATTTTTATCCACCAGGATGCTTGGTTCCTTGGTTTACAAATCTTTCTGACTTAGGAGTGGCACCCAACACAAGTCCCCAAATGCTACTGACAAGGCTGAGGAATTCAGCTAGAAGAAATACAGTCTACTTTCAACCAGAGGATTTCTGAGCAGGTTCAGAGGGATTTGTTATAATACATTTGTTTCTCTTGGGTAGATCAGTTGTACCAAAAAAGTCTGAGAGATTGCCGCAGTAAATAAAAATGCTCTACCCGCGAAGTACAAGAATGCTCTCAAATATGCAAGACTTTTAAAAGTACAACTAAAATGTTGCAGGACCCATTGAACTTTCCAATTGGCAAGCCAAGGATTATTGAATAAAATACACCTAATATTAATCTTTGTTAAGCTTTTTTGTTTGCTTTTTCTTTCGAAGAACTTTCTAGGAAAATCAGTGTTCTCCTCATCTGGACTTCTGTAACATATCTAGGTATTCCAGCATAAGAGACAAAATTTTCAAAATATCACCAAATGCCACAGATACATACTTTTTTCAGACTTCTTTTTTTAATTATTATTTTTGACTTACAGTGGTTTATAAGAGAACAGTCAGCATGCGAGGCTGAGCGTCTGTGTGTGTGAGCACTTAAGCTCCTATTGGCTAAGACCCCATCTAGTAGCCCTTCTTTAACGTTGGGCCTGGAGCTCTACGTACCACATTCCAGACTTTCAGCTCTTTTTGTTCGAGGCTTTAACCACGAGGGCCCAGGAAAGTGGATTAAATGCAGGAGGGAAGACATACTTCTCGCTGTTTACTACCCTTTCTTTCTTTTTCAGACTTTCAACATTTTTCCCGTGTCATTCCAACAATATTTTCCCCTTTGGTGGGAGCAGTTTGCTCAATGACAGCAATGAATCCTGGTTTGTGGGTCTCTTTCTCCGTTTCTCGGTTCCTTCGTGATCCCTGGAGCACATCCTGCTGACCAAGTGCGCGGGGCTGCTGCCGTATCCGGTCCGCTCGGCTCCGCCTGCCCTCTCAGAGAAGCATCGCGCAGCTCCGGAAGTCCACCGCTCACAGTCTAGGTTCTAACAATTCCGATCCCTTCTGCCAGCAAGGATCGCACTTGCTTTTTCCTAAACCATGGCAACATTTTTTTCTTCTTTTTATTTTAAGTACCTTCTCCTAACATAACTGGTGTGATTTGTTCCTTCAGACTACATTCTAGTTAATACATTTTGTTATACCCAAACTTAAAATTGCCCTGTTCATAGGAGTAAATCTACTCATTTAGAGATTAAACTGATGTCTAATTTATTTTTATAAAACATTTATTTGGTATCTAATAGATGCAAATGTGTTGTGCTAGGCACTTCTGGGAGTTCAGAGAATCATTAACCATAACTTCACCTGCAAATATTTAGGTAAATTTTAATTATGGGTCCTGAATGTAAGTATCTAATAGTTATACATATTAATTTATAGTGATTATTATACAGAATGAATTCTGAAGAAACCTAGGGTAATGAAATTATTTTATTTGGAAATTGGAAGACATCCAAAGAATTTTAATGAAAAATTAATAGTAGTATCTCAGTCTTAAAAGTTACACTTACTTAAATTAGGCATAGTGGCACCCATATTAAAAAAGTTTTTCCATTCATCAATGTTCTCCAACTCAAGTCAATTCTGAATATATTTTATATTAGTCCCTTAAACTATCAATTCTCTTCAGAAATTAAATGGTTTTCTATCAGCTGGAAGAGAAAACCCCATATCATTAAAGAGTCATCAAGATCTCTCACTATCTCACCCCAATCATCACTATAAAATTCATTCTGGATACTTTATTTTTTATAAACCAACTATTCCTATCTAATATTGACATATGCCTGCTTTGAATTCCTTTAATATTCCGCCTTGATCACTTTCTTTTCTTTTTTAAAACGTCATGCTTCAAAAGATTTTCCAATCATATTCTTCCTTTTCCTTATAAAAAGACTGCTTGGTTGATATCATTGCTTTGTTTTGTTTTGGCGGTGCTGGGGCTTATCACCAGGACCTTCACACCGAGCTATGTCTCCAGCCAGTTTTTAGTACTTTATTATGAGACATGGTCTTGCTTAGTCACTAAGTTGCCTGGGCTGAACTTGAACTTCCAGTCCTCCTGCCTCAGTTTCCTAGAGTGCTGAGATTATAGTCCTGTGCCATCAACTGCACCGGTTGTTTTTGTTTTTTCAGAACTGAGAACTGGACTTAGAGGCCCCCTACCACTGAACTGTATTTCTAGTGCACTTTGCTTTTGTTTGTAATGGGTTCTTCTTAAGCTGCCCAGGTTCACTTCAAACTTGAAGTCCCCCTGCCTCAGCCTCCCAGGTAGCTTGGATTACAGGCATCCGTGGGCACGCCCAGTTTATGTGGTAACGAGGAACCGAACCCTGGCCCTTCTGCTTGTTAGGCAAGCACTTTAACCACTGAGCTATGGCCCCAGCAGAGTATTTATTGTTTATCAGGCTGAACGAGATCACTTAGGGAAGGAGTATAGATAGAGATTTGAAAAGTGAACCCCGGGACACTCAGCAATTGAGAGTTTTAGAGTTTTCCAAATAAAGTTGAGAAATGCTTACCAATAAAGTCATGGATACAGGGTAATCTCTTGTTCTAGAAACCAAGGTCTGAATATATATCGCAGGAATAATAAACACGAAAAGACTCTGAGATTAATAAAGATGTCAACTGTGAATCACTATAGATTTTCACTATGTCCACAATTTACGACTTCACTGAGAGTAATTTTGGTGAGAGAAGAGAGCAAGAGGCCTGGTTGGAGGATGACGAGTTATCATGACCAAAAAGCACTTAGATGCATAAAGTATAAATTCTTTTGAGCAGTTTTGTTGTAAACAAGAGTGGGAAGGTGAGATATGAGGACCACTGAAATTTAAGATTGTATGCAGATAGAGGTGATGGCACACACCTGTAAACTCAGCATTCTGGGAGGCTAAGGCAGGAGGATCTAAGTTCCAGCCTACTCTGGACAATGCAGCTACTTAAAAAGGCACTGTCTCAACATCAGAACAAAAAAAAAAAAAAAAAAGAGTTGGGTAGGAAGCTTGGTGTGAAGGCCCTGGGCTGATCACTACTACTAAAACAAACCAATAAACAAGAATTGTATGTGACAGTATATTGATCTTCTGAGCAGAATTTCCCAAAAGAGAGAGAAATTTTTAGAAAATATAATGACCAAAAAGTGTGAATTTAATTGCAGAATAAAGGGCTTTAGTGAGGTAAGAAGAAAGTCAGTGACAGAAAACAGCCCTGAATAAAGCAGGTTAGAGTTTACACAGGATGTCATAAAGAAAAGTATACTTTCCTCACAGAACCATCATTTTTGGAGATTTCTTAGTAAGCACATGTAGACAATTTCTTTTAGCTGCTTTTTGTTTTTGTTTTTGTTTTCTTTTTCTGTGACTCATCAGTCATTACACTCAGATTGAGGGAGAGAAGGGATTTTTAAATTTTGGAGAGATGTGATACAGTCACTTTAGAAACAGGAAATGAACAAAAGGAGAAGATACCCAGTTGCTTGCGAATGCTGAAATCTCAGATCTTGTTGAATATAAAATTGGCAGCACACGTCAGGTTTTGCTTCTTGAATTTTCACCTGATTCAAGCATTGGCTTACTCAGATTTGGTTGATTTAATCATGTCGAGGTATTTGCCAAATAAGCTCCAACATAGGAAAATGAGGTCATGAGATTGAAGGAGCACATGGCAGATGGCAGGAAATGAGTGTGAATTCACAGAGGAGGGAACTGGAATGTGAGAGGAGAAGGCATAGCTGGTAAGAGGAGGGGCTCACCCGCCGTGAGTGCCACCAAGCCCACTGGCCGTTGGATTGCTGTGATGCAAGAATGAACTGGAGAGATACAATTTTTAGCCCAAAACAGGAATGTTTCAGGTTGAGATTTTGGAAATAGAGCAGTTAATGATTAAAAAAGGTTGGGTGTGGGACTCAATCATATGTACGCAGGCATGTGAAGGCCTGAGGCCGATGTGCTAGATGAATTTACTTCCTTGCTATATACTTTTAGTGTGGGATTATGTTGAACAAAAAGGTGGTAGTCCAGGTCATTTATCCAGTGAATAATTCAAAAATCCTGTTTTGCCTATCGTTTGCCATGTGTTCATATCTTTGGCGATTTTTCTATTTACAATCATGCCCAATCATGAATTTGTGCTTAGTAAAGAAGGCTATGACATGGCTTGTACATGTGCTGAATAAGCTTTTTCCAGACAGGAGATGCCATCCCCTGTCCATACATCCAATATTAATGGATAAAAATACACACTAAATAGTGTCTTCGTACATAAGAGACACCTATAAATCAAAATTATACATTGATCAGTTGATAAAAAATATTGCGACCAGAGGCTTACCAGAAATGTACCATGTATTTCCCCTAAGAACAATATTTGCTAATTTAATATCGAGGGGAACTTTATTGAGTATAACTCTGCCAAATAAAAATAATCAATTGTATGTGTGTGTCAGAATAGTAAAGAATGTCAGAAAGGTAAATATGTATTTAGCTTAAAATATTTTCATAATACTTATATCTTTTAAATAAATAGAGTAATATAAACAAAATAATAGCCTTATATAATAAAATATGTAGTAGGAAAAGCAGAAATGGGAACACGTGTTTATAAGATCCTAATATCATGGGTGTAATGATATAATGACATTTGAAGTTATAATAAAATAAAACAAAACCTTAAACTCTGTTAGAACATTCACCTAAGAAAACTACAATAAAGATAATAAACCTATAATAATGACAAAAATTAAAAATATAAATTCAATCAATCTAAAAGAAAAGGACATACAGGACTAAAAGAAATAAGAATGATGGGGTTGGAGAAATAGCTCAGGGGTTAAAGCACTTGCCTAGCAAGTGTGAAGTATCTGAGTTCAATTCCCACCACTACATAAGCCGAGTGTGATGACACACACCTGTAATTCCAGCACTCAGGAGGCTGAGGCTGTTCTAGAGTGAAAAGGAAGTGTCCTTAACATACAACAAAGACCACTTTGAAAACCCTGAAAACTCTGTTTGCCTCATTCATGCTGAAAGCCTGATCACTTTCTCCCCAAAATTAAGAACAAGTCAAAGGTGTCTACTGTCACTACCTTCACTAAACATTATACTGAGGACTTTAAACATTGACTAGGCTAAGAAAAGTAAGTAAGATACAAGTGTAAAGGCAGAAATGAAATACCTCTTTTACAGATGTGAATATTTATGCAGAATTTGCTATCTAACATGGACAGTAACCACTCAAACTAATTAATATATTTACCAAGGTTTTACAATAAAATACACATACATAAAATAAATTGCATTTTATTTAACTAACCATAAAATCAGAAAAAATTAAATTTAACTGTGCCTTTTACAAGAGTGTACCATTCACCTGTGAGCACAACTCATCGGCAGAGTGTTTGTCTAGCATGTGTTACCCAGGTTCATCTCTCTTTACCACAAAATATATTTTAAAAAGTAAACACAGGCCTATGAGGTATAAGTCAGTCAAGAATAAAGCTGGTTAGAAAAAATCAGAAGATATAAAACATACACACAATGTAATACATGATATTGCAAAAAATAACTACCAAAGTCTTAGTAACAAAAAGAATAGCTGTCCCTTATCTGTTGATTGGAAACTCTATATGGTTGTCAATATTCCAAAATTAATACATAGGTTCAACAAAACTCCTTAGTCAAAAGGAAATCACCACAGTGTGTGGCAATAGTTTTGCTTATACTACAAATGTATACTGGGATGGTACTGGGATGGGGCAGTCAAGGAAACAGTTGGGCGGAGATCAGAGCCAGGCTTTTCCTGCTGCGGTGGAAATTTGGAGACAGAGGAGAGGAGGAAGCTACAGCCATCCACACGGCGAAGTATTCAGAGACATCAGTGCAGAATCAGGTTGGATGCAATACAGATGTGATCATTATATGGGAATATTTATAGGTATGCAGGTCTATACATTATTTTTATTCTCTGTTGTTAGAAGAAATGGCGTATTAGCAAGAGTAAGCATAATTCTAGCCCAAGTCTTGGTTTCTAATTTTTTTAAAAAATGAGGAAAAAAAAAAGAAAAGAAGAAATCTTGGGCTCCTTGGAGAAACAGATGATAAGAGATGTCGGGCTGGAACATCATGCAGTTTCAGAAACTAGGAAAGTCCCACAACAGAACAAAACAAAAGCAACAAAAACTGAAATCACGCACATTGGTTGTACCCAAACAGTTCAGGAGCCAAGTGCAGAAACCCCCAAAACCCAAAATTCCACCAAAGAATTCAGGTGCTAATTGATTATACTCCAAGTTAAAAAAAATAAAAAACCCTCGACAAATTTATACCAAATTAGGATAAATATTTGTTGTAACTTTATCAGCTCTTCCTTTGAATCAACAGGATATAAATAAATAGTTAACAATGGTATAAGTAATTTGTTATATTAATAAATGAGGGAGAAGAGACACATCTCCCATGCAGCAGAGGATTTGCAAATTATTTATGTTTATGCACCGTTCTTAGGATGCTACAGCAGATCCTAGGGCTTTTAGGTACGCACATAGAAATATAAATTATTGTAGAAAACAGTTTTGTGAATTCTTCATAAGTTAATATATATCTAATAATGATCTGAGCATGCTTTCCTAGGTATTCTTTCAAAATAAATAAAAACTTCCACATGAGAATATGTACACAAATGTTTATAGAAGCTCCATTTCTAATAACCCCAAATTGAAAATAAATCCAAATACTATTCAATATTAGCTATATGTTGTTATTTCTTTTAAAAGTAGACTACTACTCGTATACAAAATTGTAAGCTATTGTCATACACAACGTTATAAATTACTCAAACCATGTTCTCAAGCAAAAGAGGCAAGGCATGGGAAAAGACAAAAATTATATATAATTAATTGTAGAAATTGTTTTTAAAAAGGATAATTATGGAGGAAAGTGAGTAGACGATTCCTTAGAAATGAAAAGTTTACAAAGGGTCTAAAGAAAAATTTAGAAATCATGAAAATATGTGTTATCTTGATTGTGGTGACATTTTATAAATAAACACATATCAATTATATACCTTAGTGTGTGCAGTGTATTATACTTCCATCTGACCTCTATGAAGTGATTGAAATAAAACAAAAAGAACCCAAGACGGGAATGATCTCACCACTGTTCACAGAAGAAGAATGTATGCTGTGACTTTTAGTGACATGCCACAGCCCGATGGCTGCTGAGCCAAATGCAAATGTTTACAGGATATCCAGAAACACGGGGGACTATTGTATGTGACCTCTGAGTGTGGGGCCCCAAGCAGCACAGCAGTCATGACAATTGTCACAGAGGCCAGTCCTGAATACTCCGATTCATGCTTTGAATCAAAGGGAGAAATGTCTTTGGTGCACTTTTATTAAGATTGATAAATATTAATTTTCCCAAACGAAAGTCTCTTATACTAAGTGTAAGCACTCTAGAAACACAAAGCTGTGCTCATATAAAACAAATTTAATCTAAGATCTCAGGATAATTCTGTTCCCTGAAATGTTCAAGATTCCAATAGGAGGAAAGTTTTTTGAAAGCAACAATCATGAAACATTCTTAATAAAGAATATTGTAGAAACATATCTGGATCTTACACTTGTATAATGAGGCTTCATTTCTTATTCTTATCCTGCAGTCAAAATTTTTGTGATGCATATTCATTTCCATGCTAAGATCATTAAAATCATATTGTTTTGTTGTTCTTGAACATTTGTAGATTCCCAGGAAACGAGAATATATGTGATGCCTCTCAAACTTCCACGGTCATAAAAGTCATCCAAGTGTGTGGTTAGTGACCAGCTTGCCAGACCGCTTTCTGAGGCAGGTGGGTATTTGGTATTTGGGTGGTACTGGCACGGACAGTCTGTAATCAGCTTCTCAGGTGATCTCGCTCAGAGCGCACTCTATGAACACCAAGCCATGCAGAGGGGGCTTGCTCTGTTTTCAGGTCATGCTGTGGGCTGAACAAGTCTAGGTGCTTATACCGGTGAAAAGGTGCATTCATGATGTCATGCACTCTTTGCCCTACATTTTTGAGAGAAAATTAATGATAATAATTGATTTAAAAACTGACAAAAATGAGGTTTAAAATTGAAAAATAGAAGAACTCTGACAACATTCTTGTTCATTATTATTTTCTAGTATAGGAAAAGAACTAAATTTAGGCTTGGATATGTGAATTTGAATCCAAGACCAATAGAGCACTAGATGGACTTGGTACGTCATCAAATTCTCTGAATCCAATTTTTCTCACCTCTGCTGGAAATATAGTTAATGTCATACACACACACATATGGTCTATAATACATACTGTGTGAAAGAGGAGTATTGTATATATTTCATATATTATTTATTATGACTGTATAAGTTATAGTACTAAAACACTGTGTCCATTGATGGCATTATGTCAACTTGATGGAATTAGGACCCACACCTCCGTTAGCATTGGGATTCGCCAACCACCCTAGACTGGGGTTTATGAACTTGTTGAGATTAGAGTGTGAGTGATTTGTGGGATGGCCAGTGAGAGAAGAGCACCCACCCAGATGTGGGAGGGCCAACTGGAACTCCAACAGTGTAAAAGGGGGGAAGAGGGACACTTGCCAGCTCTTCCTCTGGGAAAGCTCTCGCCTTCGCAATTGTCTACCAAAGCTGCAGATCCTCAGCACAGATCAGTTCCTGTCTCGACTTGGGCCTGTCTGTCTGTTGCTGCCCTTCAGTCGCCGATCCTCACCTGAGATCTACAGCAGATTCTCACCTCACCAGCTGTTCTGCAGTCCCGGATGGGAGATCTGCTGGTTGGCGGAGCAGCCATCTTGGACCACCTCTATCATTGAACTTGAAAGCCTTCCTAATAGACCCTTTTGTGTTAAGGTCTGTAAATTCTTTTGAAAGGAATCCAAACTAATACAAACACATAAGGTATACATGATAAACTACATGTCATACACATTATAATAGATAAAAATTCATCATGTATTTTGTAGAAATATGTTACATAATGCATAATATACTAGGTATCATATATTATAAAGTATAATGATATTGTATCTATTATGTATTATTAAAGCTGTGTATTATACACACACTGGACACATTTAAAGTTTACTATTCTTGTCATAAAAACACATTACATGTATTATATATTTAGGTATATTGTATTACAGATGCATTATGCATACATCATAGTATAGATATGTTTTTTCCCATTTTATTGATATGTATAAGTGCAAAATTTAAGGTTTACAATGAAGTTGAGCATTTTGTGTACATACATATTTTGTCAAGGTGACAAGGACTTTCCGTCTCTCCTTTAGTTCCTCCCCTACACACCCCTTCCCCCACATTCTACCCCCCTGGTTCACTTTTTCACTTTAGGTTCCATGATGAGATAGTTGTGATCTGGGTTTCTCATATCAGAGACCATTCGATGTTTCACCTTCTGCTTCTGACTCACTTCACTAAGCATGATGTTCTCAAGTTTCTTCCATTTGCCTGCAGAAGCCTCCACGTTGTTGGACTTTATAGCTGCATAGTATTCCATTGTGTATAAATACCACAGTTTATGTATCCACTGGTCCGTTGATGGGTATTTTGGTGACTTCCATATTTTAGCTATTGTTAGTTGTGCTGCTGTGAACATGGGTATAAATGTATCTCTGTTATGTGTTGTTTTGGCCTCTTTTGGATATATTCCCAGGAGGGGTGTCGCTGGATCAAAGGGGATATTTATTGCTAGTCTTTTGAGTGCTCTCCATACTGCTTTCCAAAGTGGTTGAACGAATTTACATTCCCACCAGCAGTGCAGGAGGGTTCCTTTCTCCCCACAGCCTCGCCAGCACTGATTACTATTTGACTTGTTGATATAGGCCATTCTCTCTGGAGTGAGATGGTATCTTAGCGTTGTTTTGATTTGCATTTCTCTTATGGCTTAATAGTTACTGTTTAATATATATACTGTCAGTCTGGGCTACAGAGCAAGACCCTGTCTTAAATATATATGTACACACACACACACACACACACACACACACACACACACACACACATATATATATATATATATATATATATATATATATATATATATATATATATTAAAGTATGTGTATTCCATATGTCAAACTATGTAAATTGCATTATGAAAGATGACATTATAGTATTCTTTTTATCTATATAAATTTCGAGTAATAGATCTCTCTTTTTACATAGTTGAAGTGTTCATAATTAGTAGTTTCATTTAGAAAGATTCAGATGAGGTTGTCAGCTGTGGCCGTTATGCTTTTTTCTTCTATTTATTCGTGTGTTTATTTGCTTACTTGGTCTGCTGCTCACCCCTGGCTGTATCTCCCGCCCTCCCTCCCGCTGGCGGTCTTTCCTTCCTGTGGGAGGTTCCATCCGCTTCACCTGCTTGCTCCCCCCTCCACACACCCCCCTGCCACACTCTCCACTTTATTACTGTCCTTGCCTACAGCTGTCCTGTTTTTGCACAGATCCTTTCTCCAGAAGGCTTTGTTCCCCTCCTTGTCACCTTCTTTCTTCCTGTCTTGGTTTTTGGCATTGTTTATTTTTGGGTTGCCAGAATCATATATTTAAAAAATAATTAAAATATATTTACCTTTTAATGTTCAGTTAGATATACCTATTCTCTTTCTCTTCTCTTTTCTTTCTTTCTCTCTCTTTCTTTTTCTTTCTTTGTTTTTGTTGTCCTAGGGATTGAACTTTGGGTATAGCACATATGGGAGAAGCACTCTACTACTGAGCTACAGCCTTAACCCTACTTTAATACAGGATGAATTTTTACAGATGGATCTTGGTCATGGTATTTTCCTGCCTCATCTTCCCACGTAGCTGGGATTACAGGCATGCACCTGGTACCAGACTGCCATTTACTCTGAACAGACCTTTCCAATATCCAATGCTTTTTTTTTTTTTTTTTTTTGTCATTGCAAGACAACAAGGCAACTTCCTGGGACAATAACATTTATAACAGATTGATTACCCAGCTCAGTTCCTGAGGAAAGAGAACCGACCAGGTCTTGGATTGGATGCCATACTGCCAGCTGCCTTCTGCCAGTGAGACCTGCTCTGCTCCCGTAAGCCTCTTTCTGGTCTCAGCAACAAAGACCTCCTTCTTTCCCATTTGGAGGTTTTACATTTGTCAATTGAAAGAGTTCACGACCCAACTCCACACTCCTCTGATTATTATTGGCAGTCCACTCATCTCTAGAGGTTGCTGTGACAACGGGTGCAAAACAATGAATTAGCATCTTTCCAGGAATATCTCTCAGATAAAATTAAATCCTGTCTGGAGTATTGATACCTAATGTATCTGTACCATACCTTCCTGTGAAAATCCTATTCTAACAGGCTTAGAAAGAATCCTAGTACAACTAAATTATGTACGCTTCTCTGCAATCGGAGGAATTTTTTTCTATTATCCTTTCTATCAGATGGATTTTGTGAATTAAAACCACAAGCACTATTTGGATCTCAATGCATTATCACTCAGAGTTCATTATCTCATTGTATACTGTTGGAAAGGCACTTTAATAAATCAGGAAGTAACAATGTGAGTAAAGGAGAAAATAAGAACTTTGTCCTGTGAGAATAATTCATAGATATAATTACTTTTGGTTCAATATCTGTCCTAGCTATGGGTTTGCTCCCTTCTGTAATAAACAACACTAAAATCTCAGAGGTCTACATAAAATAATGTGTTCTGATTCACATTCCAATAAAAATTCTGATTCGAGGGAATCTCCAGGGGAGTCCTTCTCCAAGGGTGGGGAGGGGGATCTAGAATCCAGGCTGCTCTTCCAGCTGTGCTGTCACAACCCCCCAAGGACATAGAACCTTCCTCTCTTTTCTCTGTACCCTATTAGCTGGCGAACAAATAAAGCAGAGAATCTATGAGAAATACGTGAGGTAGCCCTCAAGGAGCACTTTCCCTTTTCCATATTCTAAGGGTGACAAGTACTTAACGCAAAGGTTCTGAGAAGCCAGTCTTTCTGCATGCGCGTGACGTCTGTGGGCACTGTCATAGCCACAATCACATTTCATGTTTCGTCATTACATACATGCTATCGTCTCCACCTGTGCCTAAAACAGGCTCCGGTGGCCTTCGTTCCATGGGCTGGATGGAAGAATGCTGTCAAGCTTTCCAAGTCCCAGTCTCCTCTAAAAGAGTAGAGATCACGTAGCTATTCTACAGAGAGATTATAAGAATCTAAAAGAACGAGGGCTAAAGAACTCCTTAAGATGAAAGAGCAATAAGTATAATGAACTGTAATTAATGCATAATATCTGTTTAGCAATTTCTATGGTAAAGGGAAAGTAGAAATCATAGTATATCAGATTCATTAAGAGTCAGATCATTTCTTGATATAAATATTAGAATGAGAATTCCTCCAAATCTGCCCATGCATTTACTGTAATTGCAATATATTATGAAAAACTAGTCCAGCTCCAAAAGCAATAAGGTAGTAGTAAGATATTAATTTGGGAAGAAAAACTCAACTTCCATGCCCTTCCTTTCATAAATTAAAGACCTCTAGGGCAGAGCATATGGGATAAATAAAGAAAAAAGTTGACAAAAAAAGGTTAGTTTCCCATTGTTAGTGTTTTCTACATTTAAGATATTTAACTCAGTCTGGTGATTTAAGAAATTTAACTCAGCCTGGTGGTGCAATCTACTGTAAAGTCACATAATTTAGGACAAATGTTAAATTCCATTTTTATCATATTAGCTTTCGCCACTCTCAGTTCTAAGAACTCAGAGTTATCATCCACATTCCAGGAATGAGCCCGTGTTAGGAAAATGGGTATGTAACGTACTTTCTGTTCTTCCTTGTTTTTACTCTGGTGGAAGGTGGAGCTGTAGCCTTACAAGATTGGTAACCTATGGTGCTAGTCATTGGTAGCCCACCACTGCTTGGTTATCACTCCTAACATACTCTGCAGATTCTGTGTGAGCACTAGGAGATCCGAGGGGACTACCTGGAGCAAGCACCTTTGTGTCTCTAGGTCCCTGGAACCCTGGGGAAAGTGTTGAGCTGACTTTCTGCTTGTCTCTGTTTCAGCTGCATTCTGCACCCTGTCTCACATGCACTCATTCCTTCGCCTCAGGAGGCAGGAGTGCCTGACCAGCATGCGTATTCCTCTGAAACCCACTGTCTGGAACTCCAACTCAGAGCCACAATAACACCCTTATTCATCACGTAGGCCCTGGTAGTCAGATTTCCAACACTGAAATGAAATATCTGAGAATAAAAACTCAGAAGATATAAAGGTCTCTTGGGTTCTTGTTTTATGAGTTTTTGGTTTAAGGTTAACTGGAATCAGTGCTTTCACGCCTGGGTGAAGGCATAAGCATTACAATAAAAGGACATTTTAGAAGCTGCTTTTTTAGTGACCAGAGAGAGAGAGAGAGAGAGAGAGAGAGAGAGAGAGAGAACACTCCAAGGACTCACTCCTTTTTAGTTAGTTCTACAAGTCTCCATCACCTCCCAGTTGCCCATCAAATTATGAATCCATCCACACAACAGTTCATTGACACTGAGGCACTTATGATCCAATCACTTCCCCACAGTCCCTACCTTTGAGAACTGCTACATCCAAGACTGACCAAGCCTTCAACACATGAGATTTTGGGAAACATTTCAATGCAAACCACAACAGAGTCACTGAAGGAAGAGCCAGAGGTAGAGTTCTCCCATCCTCTGTAGCTGAACCAACATGACAATCTCCTGTGAGACACTTCCCCTGCTTTCTAGCATTGCTGATGCTGATGGCATTATGAAGCTGGGGTATCCAACCAGTGGAAAAATGCCTAACCCCCTACCACTCCTTGAATAGAAATAAACAGAAAAGATTGAAAATGAAGAACAGAAATCCTAGCTTAGAAGGTATTCAAGGTACTCTATGCATTAAAAGGTGTTAGTTTGGGTCAGCTTCCTGTCAATGAGGCTGGAGACGCCCAGTGTGAAGATTACTTGCTTGACTGCAATTCGGTGAGCACTTACTATGCAACTGGCACCTCTTTAGGTTGAAGGCATGGCAGTGAAAGAATAAACACCGAAACGAAGCATGTGACTGGATGACAGAATTCACATAAACATTTACTATAAAGTGACTTGCATACAATAAAACTGAAAGTATAGTGCTCTCTTTCTCACACACACACACACACACACAAAAGCACACACTCAACAAGATGCATTGGGTAAGTTAGGGTTTGGAAAGAAAGAACAGCACACGTTTTTGATAATGATGATAACATATTAAAATACCCCAAGACTTTGCTCTACATTCCTCCCATCCCTTAGCTTAATTTCTCTTTACCAGGGAGGTCAGCTGAGAAGCTGGCCTCGAGTGCATGTTCTCACATGGTGGCTGTGGGGCAGACCCAACCGTCCATGCTTCCCCAGCTTCCAGCTGATGCCGCTGCGGACTGCTCTGGGGATCACTTACGGAACAGGAAGGGACAAGCTTATTTAGTTAATGTTTATGACAATTCACTTATGCCAGAATAATTATTATTTCCATTTTAAAAAGAGAGAAAGTGAAGCGGTGAAGCAGGTGGTGTACTCTTGTAAATTCAGCTTTCTGGTAAGCTGAGGCAGGAGGATTGCAAGTTCAAGCCCAAGGTGACAGCTTACCGACTCCTGAGAGCGTCTCAAAATAAAAATGAAAAAGCGCTGAGGATGTAGCTTAGTGCAAAGGCCTTGGCTTCAGTCCCAAGTACTACACACTACATGTCAACACACACATATGCAGAGAGAGAGAGAGAGAGAGAGAGAGAGAGAGAGAGAGAGAGAGAGAGATCTAAGCTGTTACAAGACAGTGCTAGATAGTGTGGCTTCAGTGCACGTAACTCTGGAATTGACTTCTGCACTTTTGAGTTGAGTGTTGATTTCAGCCTGGGTCCAAAGGAAGTGGGAGGGGCCTCAGCGGGAGCACGTGTATGTGATATAGGATCCACAAGTGGGCATTTTCCTGAGGGGAGGAGCAAATGAGTATGGAGTTTACAGGGAGAATGAGGAACAACTTTAGAAAACTGAACCATGCTGAACAATGCCGAGGAAGTAGACGATAGCAAGGAAGACGCAGCAAGGGCCAGAGCAAGCAGGAGCCATGCAAAGGGACACTCGAGATTCTCAGCTGCTGTGACAGGACGGGGAGAAGAACCCATCAGGGAAGGTGGAAGCACTAGATCTGGCTTATTCTGGGTGTTAGATAGAAAGGGACCCTGCGGGCAAGCGTGCAGTGCCGGAGAAGAAGTCATGCCCCGGCGGCCTACCTTCAGCTCGGATGCAGCTGACTACCCCGTAGCAGAGCTGTGCACTGGGTGCGGCTGGGACTCCTGCAGCCTTTCGTGTAAATCACAAGCCAGTAACGAGAGGTTGGAGCACCTGGCTGGGAACACGCTCCCTCTGGGCTCTTACTTGTTTCTAGCGACTGTTCTGTTATTTGTTTAAGTGGATTTCAAAATTTCCGCACCATAGAGGAAATAATACTGAGGAACAAAGTTGAGAAATGGGAAAAGCAAAAGAGATTACATATCCATCAAAGACACAAGTCTAGTCCTTGTTTCAATCTCTCTCTGGGCTGTATTCTACAGTACCTGCGGTCCAGGAATAAATCTCTGTTAAGCAGCGACTTACAACGGGCCTCAGCAATGTAAGCTGCAAACAGTCCTATAAATTCAAAGTATCTTCCTCCACTTCCGTCCCGACACCCACCGCGTCTTCAGGCGCCTATTCACCTTATTCTGTTGTTTCCTCCTTTGTAGAAACACAGGGATAAACTGCCCAAGGTGTTGGCCTTTCCTACAGCAACAAGTACATGAAGGCTTTACTCCCGTTTCATCTCTTTAGACATAGGTGTTTTTCTTTTGTTTTTTACTAAGTCTTTAACTTTGAAAGAAGGAAAAAGCATCGTTCTTAAAGCCTAATTACACAGTGGAAAAACAGGGAGTCAAATGTCTCCTGAACAGAAAGATGGTTATCCATGGATTAGCCATTATCTTCAATGCTACGAAAGTCACCTTACTATGTCTGTCAATAAATAAAAATTATGTAAATACCTAAGAAATAACTGAGACTCTCTCTCCCCATCCCCTCCAGTGTGATTTAAGTGAATGTGAATGCAGTAGTTGTGGGAGTTATTCAGGAAAGGATGTGCCTTTGGCATAAACGAATTCCTGGAACTTGTTGGTCAGAAAACCAAACTAAGTACCTGCTGCAAATCTGGATTTTGTCAAATCATGCCATTCACTCGGCTGGCTGGAGCTTTGTCCTGGAGTAGACAACAATTTGGTTAAAGTAGATGCCCATGCAGTGATGACTAAAACGTAAGCAATTCCATGTATGAACATTCATCAAATAAACAGGAAGAGGCTGGCCACTGTTGACAATACAGACAATACATCTACAAATTTACGGCATAATTTTGTCCTACTTACAACAATGTACAAACATTACAAGCAGAGATGCTTTTCACAAACAAATTTACGACTTCGGGTTGCTCTTCTATCGCTTTCAATAAGAAATGCCAAAATAACTGTGATTTAAAAATGCTATCAACTGATTTGAATGCTCAATAGATTCCGTGCATTATAATAAAACTCGCCTCTAAGTGTTGTACTTAGAAGAGAGCACTGGGTGGACTTAAATCCTCTGCTTTGGCTGCACACTTCTGCGGATGTATTTACTACAGACCACTGGACGTCTGTCTTTGGTTTCTTATCTGCATATTCATAAGGCTGTCAAGGGCCTTGGAGAGAGCTTTTTCTTAGTTATCCCACTTTAAATATTAGGACTTGCTAATGTCCATTTTATGCAAATCTTAGGTTGAGCGCACATCATTCCTCTGAAGTTGTGAGTCATAATTTCTCTACAATACAGCCCAGAGACTACCCAACAGCTGGATCATGGGCCTGTGTACCTAGATTCCAGGATCGCCCTAGCAATTTTGGAGTTGAGGACCAGTCTCCTCTGAGGAAGGCAGCTCAAATCACCTGCTATGGCCCTGTTTCACTGGGGGAAGAATAAATGTAGAAAATTGGTCTGGATTTTTAAAGTGGGCAGTTTCCCGCGACTCCTCCCCCATGCTTACCTCTGTCAGTTTGAGCTTCCGTAACAATAAAATTTTCTATAATATAAAAAAGTTTTTGTTGTGTGTTTACAAGTGTGTACATGTGTGCGAATGAACATGTGTGCAGCTTCTGTATCACCATGAAATTTATCTATCCTCTTTTTTTTTGAGAGTTGTACTCTTTCTAGCTTGAATCTTATGTCAGTGCAGAATTTGACCCACTTCCATTAGGGAAAAATGACATTCATCTCTGGTTATTTCCACTTTGCCAAAGAATTGCACAATGATTGGACAGCAATTCAGGGTGTAGAATTGGTAGAACAATTTGAATCACAATTAGGGTTAATGGCTAAAATATTGATTATTCATGTGAATCAGTATTTTAAGCTAGTCAGGTAAAAGGCAGTTTGGTTATTGCGTGTGTGTTTTCCTGCTGTGGCTATTGGTTTTTAATAACAAAGGCTGTCTGACCCCTGCTAGCTTGATATTTTATGTCCAGACTTCTAAAATCTCTGCCCACCCCCTATCATGCCTTCATTGTCCAAGGAGAATAATGTGTATTAGCTAAGTGGGAATTACGTGTGATCACAACTGTCATTTCCCCAGCAATCATTCTTTTAAATTAATATCTTTATTAACACGATTATAATTTTTCTGAGTGCAAAATTGGCTCTTCAGAGATAAAAGCCATATAAAAATTTTCGGGAAAAAAAGACACATATTTGTTGAGATTTTTAAAAATGGGATTCTATGCAAAAGCAGAGAATTTTACTAGATGATGTCAGATGACCTTGCGAATTTTGAGGTTCCACTAAAATTATAGTCAGGTGAAGAAATACTAGTTAAAGAACATTAAAAGCTACATGGAAAAGGTGTAATTTCTTCTTTATTCTACTTCCTCTCATAACAATACCTTTTTTAATAATTGGGCTAACTTTAAATTTACATGCATGGTTTGTATTTACATAAATCTTACTTTCCTATAAAATTTCCTTCTAATCCACTTAGGGATAATTTAGTGAGCTAGTTTTGCACGTCAATGTCTTCTTTGTTTCAGCTACATCTATTTCACAGTGACAGAAAGATGGAAATAAAGACAGCACCAACGTTTGAGGAATGACCCACCTGTAGATACAGTGCTCCTATTAAGCACTTCTTCTCAATGACATACAGTTGGAAGAGAGGAGCTCCAATAGAAGAATAATGAAAAGAGAAGATAATCATCAACAATAGAAATTGCAAAATGGACCGGTCAAAGTGTTACAACAGACCAGCAAAGTAGATTGGATATTGCGTAATGTGACACAAAGTATACAGAGGCTAAGAAAAGAGCTCTTGAATTCAGAAGTCCTCAACACTGTGGTCAATGAACATTTTTTTTCCACATGATCTCATTTGACTTAATTTCTATAGAACTCTCAGTGCGTTAAATATTGTTCATAGAAATAGCTCCAATGAGTGAGGTTTTTTACCTGCTTAATTCTTTGTGATCTCTTTTTTTCCCACATTTTATTGATATGTGTATGTGTAATGTGTAAAGTTTACATTGGTCTTGAATATTTCGTGCGCACACATATCCTGGCAAAGTTCCAAATCATTCTCTCTTTTTGACTCTCCATGTTCCTCCTCTACCCCTGTAGTTTTCATTACTCCCCACATTAAGTTCTATGAAATAATTGTAATCTGGGTTTCTCATATCAGAGAAAACATCCTATATTATACCTTCTGCTTCTGACTCACTTCTCTAAGTACGATGGTCTTAAGTTGTCTCCATTTGCCTACAAAAGTCTCCAGCCTATCTGTCTTCATAAATGACATTCAGTTGCCTGACCAAAGTGGGACAATTCCTCTTTTTGTTGAAAGTAGGCTGATATATGATTAGATTAGATCTCTTAACTAAATGAAAGAAAAGGCTATTTGTTTTAGTTACCTGTTCATTGCTAGGACAGAATACCCAACATCTACAACTTTAGGAAGGAAAGATTTATTTCAGCTCACAGTTTCAGAAAGTCACTGTCTATTCATTGGTGGGCAGCTGGAAAATGGTGGAACCACATGGTGAGGCTGGAGACAAAGGTCCACACTGCAGGGCAGAATAGAACCAATTCACACACTCTTCCAGGTTAAGCCCCAAGGGTCTCCCTCTTTCAGCTCCACCCCACCTTTCAAGAGTACACAGTTTTCATAGATACATGAGACTTTTGGCGGATACTCTAGATCCAAACCACAACAATTATGTAACCTAACTAAAGCTACGTGAGTTCTTCTTTCAAAAAATATTTCAGGCAAGTTTGATTAAAATAATGTTCCTTACTATTATAATGGGGTTGCAACTAAGGTAGAGTCTAAGACAGGTGAATACATGAGCATTGTGAAAAATAGTAACTTACCATTTGGATAATAATGTAGTCCCAAGGTACAGAGGCTATAGTGAGATGTCACTCAAGAATTGGAACATGAAGAAAATCATACTTTTCCTTAGCTATTTGGATTACAACATGTGCTCCAATGGTTTAGAAACATGGTCACCTTGAAGAGACCTTGGACCTGATCCTCAGTTACATTCATGAGCATGTTACTCTTCATAGCTATAGCAAGATGTAGAACTTTATCTGCCAGAAATCATCTTTGAGAATTATCCATTAGAATTTCTCCTGAGATAATCTGGATGAATGGAAAAAGAAATTCAATTCCCACAGCATTTTGTGGATTTTGATTATTGCAAATTGAAGGAGACTGAGGCAGGGAGGCTTGAGAAAGTGACTTGGCACAGTTGGAGGGTAAGCCAATAAATGTTAACAGCCACTCTCAGTGAGTGGGGCTGCAGCAGGAGTCTAGGCAAGGAATAAAGCCAGGATTCCACACAGGCAGGCTGTCTTAGAGTTTTCAGGGGGGAGGGGGGGAGCTGCAAGTAATTGCCTAATGGGAGGCTCAAGGCACCTGCCATTTGAGAGAAAATTGCACCAAAGTGGGAAAACAATTCTTGTTGTGGATTCCTGCTGTGGGCTAAGAATTGGATCTTCATTAATGCTCATTGAAACTCCAAGTAAAGGCTAGAATTGTTTCTTAATTACTGTTGCTAGGTTGTGGTATCTTTAAAGTGTTACCGTCTTAGAGATGGGCCATATGGAATCTTTATTTATTGTTGAGCTACATTTAAAAAGGGGAAGTAACGTGGCCGTAAACCCATGACAATGTGCAACACTCTAGAAATTATTTGCAGGGCTCGTTTGAGCGATGCCTGGTAGGTTACTGTACTAAAGACATAGCCTATTGGGGATATTGATATTAAGAGTTTTTGGACTGTATTTGTAACTCAGTGGTGTAGCACTTTTTCAGAATGCACAAGTCCCTGGGCTCAAGCCTCAGAAGGACAAAACCCCAAACCAAAAACCTTAGGTGGACATAGGAGAAATTTAAGTGAAATATTTTGTTCTGGTTCTATGAAATCTTCAGACTATACTCCAGCTTTGCATGTTGCACATCTGTAAGAAAATGGTGTGTAGATGAAGAATTCATGTTTCCAATTTTCTTGTCATTCATAATCCTTGAAGTTCAATTTATGGTTTTGTACATTATTGTTTGAGATTTCAGTTAATATGAATGTACCTTCGATTGAATAATATGTATCCCAAGTTTTCTGATCTAAGATGAATAATTTACAAATAATATTGTAAATAATAATTTATTTTGGCCGTGGAAATTATAAAATTGCCCTGTGAGGGTTTTTAAGATATTGCCAGTCTCCTTAACTTCACTGTAGGAAAGCCATCTTTCTTAAGTAAACTATCCTTTAGTTATGTCAGTCACGTCTCTTCAGGGGTGGAGTGGGGAGGGGACATACGGTCTTAAGGCAAAAACAAAAACATTTTGCAAACAAGAAAAAAACAAGAAGACAGCATGCAGACAAGACTCATGTCCTCACAAAGTGCATTCTCACTGTCAACCCTGTCCTAACACAGTGTATGACCCCTCCCAGCATGATCCAGGCAGAACTGGAAGGTTCCCTGGCAGGGATGGAACTTTAGCCCCGTGAGACTTATTTTTATCATCTCTCTTGGAGAAACAAATAGAACAACACGTGTACAGAAAGCCTTTGCCCAATGGTTACTGTCGAAGCTCTCAGGTGGCACCTCGGTCACCTCTGTTGTTGTGGCATGAAGGAGTCAGCTGCAGGGATAAGGGCCACAGTGGATAAGGTGAATGTCTTCTTCCTTTTTAACATTCTGTCATTCTGTGAGGATAAATGAGACATCAATAATGTAACAATGTGCTAATTTATGGACACTAAGAAATAACATCCGAGAGTCCGCAATCTGGGCCCCTTTCTTAATAAAAATTCTTACCTGGTTTTCAAAACCCTACACAACGCCTGCCTGGTAATCTCCCCAGCTTCATCTTACACTACTTCCGGGGCAGCCGCCTCTCTTCGGACACGGTAGCTTCTTGCCTCCAGCCTGAATCTCAGGGCTGGCGCCATTTCTTTCCCTACAACGCTCACTTCTGGGCTGTCTGTCACAACCTGTTCTGCTTGGCCTTTATTTTTTGGTTTTCGTTTCTGGTTTATTTCTTGCAGTATTGAAGATTAAACAAAGGGCCTTCATATTCAGCAACCCCTCAAGGTCCCCACTCCAGCTTTTTAAGACAAGGTTTCGTAGGCTTGCTAATTTTCCGTCTGTTGAGCTTGGATTTGACCCCCTATCCTTAGTCTCCCAGAGTAACGGGTTGTAGGTGTAAGTTGGCATGTTGAAATGTTATCTTCTCAAGGAGGCTTCCCAAATCTCATTTATATCCAACGTTTTCCATTATTACTGTTCTATCTGCCCATCTCTGTTTTGCTCCAGAACACCTTACTAACTTCAACATTGTGTGTCTAGTTTGCTATATGACGTATATTTATCTGCATGTGTTTTCCTTACTGTAGTGTAAGTTCCACGGGGGCAGAATTCTTATTTTGATCACTTAGCACAATAATCTGTACATAGAACAATGCTCAGTAGATTGGAGGTGCTCATGAAAGATTCGAGGAGGATAATATTTGATATCCTTAATCACTGCCGTTTAGTATTTTTGCCTGCCTTTATCACCACTTTTAATCCATAGAAACACAGTAATGGATGCTCCTATTTGCCAATGAAATCTTATTCCCAAGGGCTGAGGCCGATGCGTCTCTCCAGAGTGAGTCCTCTTTGCCAGACATTGGGTACTTTATCAGCATTAACTCATTTAATCCTTACAACCATCAAACTAACTAGCAGCACTGTTTTTATTTATGACTTTATCAAATAGAAAACAAGGTTAAGCCATCAAAGACCATGTTTCTAATTATTAGAATTCATGCTTCGTAGTGTTGTTTCTTATAGTTTTAGCACAAAGAATAATGGTGGTAAATAGTAGTTAGTGAATAAACAGATGAGAAAATAAGTAAACTAACCTTCAAAAATAGTATTTCCCTCCTAATTTGTGAAGCTGCTGGGCAGAAGTATATTCTTCAGAGTTTGGGTTGAGTAAACAGGATAACTCTAGGAGACAGGGATTTGGCCTATGGGATATTTCAACACCCAGTTCTCAGAGTTAGGTCATAGGTTAGAACTTGCCTACAAATTCTTCGTAGCGCCTTGCTGTTAGCTCAGAACAGCCTGAATCCTTACTGAGATCAGAACTGGCTCTGAGCCTTAAGAAATACAGAGTCAAACTACCTGGGCCCAAATCCTACCTTAATAACTCATGGCAACCTTGGGAAATATTTTTGAACTATTTAATCTCTGTACTTCATCTTCCTTATTTGTACAAAAAATAGTAGCGCTCACCTCATGCAATCTCAGGAGAATTGAATTAATGACTCATTGTGAAGAGCTTAACAGTTAGCTGCTATTAGATTTCCCACGAATTTGAGACCAAGTGGCCTCAATTATTGAAAGAGAGATGCTTCTAGTTCCTTCAGTTTACCTCTGTTTCTGCACCACAACTTAAAAATTAGAGCTTTAGGTCAGCCAGAGAAAGAAATAGATTCTTCATACTCATGAAATAACCGTGATTGGATGATAACAAAATTCAACAAAATCTGAAGGATTTCTAGGTCAAAATACAATTTGGAGGTTATTAGAGAAATAGGAATGTTTTATAAATTTTCTGGAAAATAATCTCTTTCTTTGACTTTGCTTTAACTATGGACACCAGAACATCATGTTCTGAGTTGAGTTCCCAAAATAACCATGAACCCACATCAGAGAAATTCTTGCAGAAGGCAGTGAAACCCTGGATCTTCAGGTTGCCAGGCAACAAGTCACATACCTGGCATGGTAGTTAGCTTCCTGGAAACATTAGCAGAAGCAACTCAGACACGCTTGTCTCTGCAGGTGTGTACAGATTGTACAGATTGGACTTCTACATTATTTCCTGACATTAGAGATAAAATTCTAATATGAACCTTCTGAACATACAGGCTATCAATCCTTAGGTGGGTCTGCTTCTTTTTAAAAGCAATAGGATGGGGTGAATTGAAAAAAAATAAGGACATAAACAATTTTTGGTAAGGAATAAGTTGTCCCTTACTATGCTATTTCCAACAACTGTGCATCAACTTCTTTTCTTTTTCAGTCTCTTCCAAATTAATCAATCAATTTGTCAGCAAGTCTTATAATTCTACTATAATAGGAACATTTTTATTAGGTGTTTGGAGATTAAAGGCTTGGACACAACGTCCTTCCTGTACTCTAAAGATTGTATTGTTCTTTTAGAGAGTCAATTAAAGATATTGGAAGCTGCTTTTATTCCCACAACAATAAAAAAAAAAAAAATCGGTGGTTGCCAAGGTCAGAAGGAAGCAAGGGATGTCTAGGCAGAAGCCACAGGATCTTGATGGCAGTTCTACTGGGTAGGTACCTTTCTGAATGCTACGCTGATGAATGCACATTGTAATACATTGTTAAAACCATAGTACGTCACCAGGAGTGCGCCCTAAAGTCAATCACAGACTTCCAGTTATGATACAGATGTGTCAGTTTCTTGATTATTAAAAAAAGAATTAGCATTTTGGTGGGGGTTGCTGAAAGTGGGGAATTTTGTGCATGAGTGTGTGTGTGTGTGTGTGTGTGTGTGTGTGTGTGTGTGTGTGTATTACAGCAGGGCCTAATGAGAATCTCCTATAAACTTTTTTTGTGAAACTAAAATGATCTAAAAATAAAGCTTGAAAATCAGTAAGTACTGATGTTAACATCTGTTGCTATGAAGAAAAGCAGAGCAAGATGGAGAGAGCCCAGAATGTGATCACCAGCTCGGGCAAGGTGACCAAAAACTGTCCATGAGAGGAGGAAGCTCTAGTAGAAACCAAAGGCTGTGAGTGAGTCGTGTGTAGAGCAGAGGGGACAGTAGGTAAGGCAGAGGGAAGAACAAGGGTGATCGAAAAGATAGATAGTAAAGAAAGCTTTAATACCCTTCCACCTGGGATCCTTAACAGTGCAACTTACCTGAAAGCATGATTTTAAAAATCAGAGTAGCTTCTAAAAAATCGGACAATCAGTCCATCTTCTTTTCATGCATTCCTTTTCTTTTTCTAGTGAGCAATGTCTTTGCTCACTTAAGTTGCTATAACAAAACAGACTATAAACCAGAGAAACAATTATTTCTCAAAGTTCTGGAAGTGGAAAGTCCGAGATCAAGGTGTTGATAGATCGTCTTTAATTGACACATAATAATTGTTCATATTTATGGGATCCAGTGTAGTAATCTGGTGCTGTTTAGAATATTCAGTGCTCAAAACAATTACCACTTTCATTTTCTTATGCCTTGATAATTTTATTTCGGAAGCTCATGAACTTTCTAGGGTTTTTCATGAAACACTGAAAAAAGTTGTTGTCAACTGCAGTCACCCCACTAAGTTACAGAGTTCTACAACTTATTTCTATCCAATTATGTTTAGGTACTCATTACAGAGGGAGGTTGGGTAGCAGTGGCTCCCTTTGAAGGGCACTAACTTCACTTAGAGGACTTTGCTTGCATAAATTAATTATTTCCTTAAAAGTCATTACACTAATACCATCACCTTGGTGATTAGGTTCCATCATATGAATATTAAGGAGATACAAACATACAGTCAGTTGTTTAAGGTTATACTTAGATATATCTATTCTGTTAATATTTATGCACTAACTCTCGTGTATTATTTACTGATTTTCCCTGCTTTTAAACACTTCTCATGGACTTGAATTATTGTGGGCTTAAGCATTTGTCATGTTCCTGGCAATTGATGCTGAGCAAGCATTTTTCATATATTCTGGTCCAGCATTTATTGCTTAGAGTATTACAGTGGTTTCTTTCATGAGTTCATGGACTTTAGGCTCATTTATGCTAATATAGTCTCTATTAATCTTTAAATTTCCAAGGAGAAAGATATATCACAAATTGCTAGCTTTGACACTGAAAATAGCTCTACCCCCCAAGTAAGCTGAATTACTGTAAGAAAGATAAATGAAACAAAAAATTATTAAAATTGCCCAAAGTTTGCTGAGTGTGGTGGCCTAGACCTATAAACTAAGTATTCTGGGAGCCTAGGATAGGAGGATTTCAGATTTGAACCCAACCTGGGCAACTTAGGGAGACCACATCTCAAACTTAAAAAAAAACATAAAAAATTATAAGTGCTGGGGATGTAAATTCCATGAATTAAGCCTTAGGTTTAATCTCTAGTAGTGATAGAAAACTATTCAAAATTTGAAAATAAAGTGAAACATCGTCTATGTAAAATAGAATTTTATCCTGTAACATTTCTATCACTTCATGTAAGGGCCAACCATCTTTCTTGGGGTCCTATGCTTAACAAAATATTAACCATTTATTATAGGTCAGATATCTTTTATTTGCACAGTTATAGTTAACTTTTAGAAGAGCAATAAAATCGGATGACTTTATTTCTTATAACTAAGGAAGTTAATTCAATGTCTAATTTTATTACAATTTAAGATATGAACAAATTTAATTTAAATATAAGAATTTTACATTAGTATTTCTTTGAATTTTATTGATTATTAAATTATATATCTTTTATATTCTTACCTTGAAATTATTTAAGCTTTCTTTAAGCTACTACAAGAATACATAAAAGTTTATATACTGTTGAGGTTCAGTGTCATGCATTTGATACATGTGCATGATATTTTTATGTGATTCTTTTATATGATTTTGAATTAAATTTCTCAAGTCACTGCTTCCCTCATTAATAAAGTAAAATTTTTGACAAATGATCACTGCTTATTTACATAAGAATTATGTTTTTAACATTTTGAAATTATATTTGACACGATTGCTTTTGTGTTATCAGATTCCACTAGTTTAGACCAGAATTAATAATAGCTTTCTTCTATAAAATTCTGAATATTATCTATGTAAGTCTGTTACAAAAATATATTTAAACACACCTACAATCGCATACAAAATATCTTTTTGGGAGTTAGAAAAGCTTTTGAAATCAGTTTTGCTCTGTTTGAATTAGGTTTCTTAGCAAAAGTAAATTTTAATAAAACTTTCAAAAATTTTGGGAAAGACTGACAATCTATGTAGTATCTTGACTGCTTTGTTTGAGAGCTCAGCCAGAAGATGATCAACTATGAGTATCTTTAGATATAATGCAAGCATAGAGTAAAATATTTTTAATTACTAGGGCTTAAAGTGCAATGGCAAGCCATGGGAAGATGGTAGAAAATTTGTCCTCTTGAAGCTGGCAAAGATATGGAAGAATGCTACTAGTAGAAATTGTTTCAGGCAAATCAGAAGCAAAATAAAGAAGTACCATAGACGTTCTTTGAAAGCACAGATTTTCATTACCGTATACAATTCCACATCCATATGAATTTGGAATTCGGTATCAGAATTTAAAAAAATAAGAGTAAGTCAAGAAGACAACGGACATTGCACAACCAGCAGAACTGCACCGATAGAACAGATGCCAAGCAGTAAGCATGAGCACTGTGGGTGGGCAGCCCAGGTTCAGCTTCTAGCTCAGTCTGCTTATCATACTATGGGTCTGAATAGTTTTATAAAGTATCTGCAAAATTCCCCTTATCTATGAAATGAGTCTCACATAGGCTTATTATTTACAACTATCAAAAGAATGAATTCATTAACAAGAATAAAAGACAGAATTCTTACAAAAAAATGTGGACTACATAAGTCAAAGCTAGTGTTGTCGTCACATATATCTTAGATGCCCACAGGTAACAAAAGAGAAATGGCTTCCCAGACCTGAGGGGCAAGGTGCTGTGCTTAAAAGTTTAAGGAAAATTTGGATTTCTAAAATATTTAAAGCTTTCCTGGTTCAGTGATGAAAAGATTTTCCTAAAAATTTGTGTCCCATCCTTGAGCTCTATGAACAATTTGGAACTCATGCACTTCCAATTTTTAAACCCACAGAAACCCAGAAAAATAAAATATTCTAGAAATAGTTTATCAATACAAATCTTTTTATTTTATTTATTTCCTCCCATTTTATTGATATGTATAAGTGCAAAATTTGAAGTTTACAGTGATTTTGAACATTTTGGGCACATACATATATACATATCTTGGCAAGGTTACAAGGTCTTTCCCTCTCTCCTTTTGGCCCTCCCCTACACCCCCCCCCCGACTTTCCATTATTTTTTATTCGTATCGGAATCAATAGGCGAGATTGTCTCAAAGTACCAATTTCTAGATTACCTCCAAAATCTACTGAGTCAGAAATTATAGAAGTATCTTCATCAGGCAGGTGAAATTGGAGAAACGATACTCCAATCGGAATTGCCTTCTTTAACCAGTTTGGAAATGAGATGCAGAGACATGCGGTGGCTTGGGAAAACTACTGATTTTCATTTCTGATAAGACTTTGTGGCTAGAATCTCAGCTCCACTGTCCTAAGGAGTGCCTGCACAGCACCACTACGAGTGCCAAGCACAAGAGAAACGTGGTGCCTGCTCACAGGGGCAGAGGCCGGTGCACGCCTGAGTGTTCCGACTGCACACATTTGCCTGCACGGTGAAGCACCATGTCTGATCTGTTGAGTAGCAATGGCGTTGTTCAGAAGTCTTAGCATCTTAGCAAACAAAAAGAAGGGTCAATTTCCAAATATACCCCCTTGTCTCATTTTTGTGTTTCTTCTGGTCGGATGTTGCATGCCTAACCTCCTTACCAAATGCAAGAAGAACTCGCGAAGACGACGTCAGCACACAGCACCACTCTTCCTACCTAAGAACTGTCCCCTTTGTGAGGCTAGGGTAGAAGAGACGACTGAGATATCTGAGTTCACGTTGGTCTTTCAAATTATTTTTGTTCATTCTCACCAGAAAGATAAGGCCTGGCCTAGAAAATTGCTGCACTTAAAAGATGTTTTTTGTTTGTTTGTTTGTTTGTTGTTGTTGCTTTTTTTGCGATTGCTTTAAATGTCCCCCCAACTTTTTAGTTTTACTGCATTTGAAATTTCCTCTGCAGGGAATTACACTCCGGGCTCAAGAAGACATCTGGCAGCACTGTGCAGCAAGATTTGCCTTGTGGACAGTTGCTGGAAAGATGTGATAATTCCATTTTCTGTCGAACAGCCGAGCGCATGTTGTTAAATGTCAAGTATTTCCACAAACAGCTGGAAAAATGAAGCCTCGGAAAGTCTTGTTTATTACCCTACAGTTTCTTATCCTGTACAGGAAGCATAACTTTGTTTGACCGTGTGGTTTGGCATATTAATAGTATCTTTATCCAGGATAGATTTATTCTCTATTTTAACAATAAAAATGTCTACTTTTCCTTCTTCTCATTTTTCTTCCCACCAGCTTGACTCAGAAGTCATCTGAGGAGAATTTACCAAATCAACTTTCTAAATTAAGAAAAAGACAGTCCTCCTACAGTTAATTCAAGCAGACAATAAATTGTATGTTGCACGGGGATCAACGGGTTATGCCGAAAGCACAGGACCTGTGAACAATGTCACTGTAGAGATGAGAATTAAGTCATTAATATGACAGTGGGGGAATCTTCTAAAAATCCAGGGGAAAAATAAACATGGCCATTTCTTAAGATATCAACGTGGACAGTTTTCCAGTTCTTTGTTAATTCCCTAATCTGTCAGCCTGTAATTTTGATAATTGGTATTGAGAAAATGCTTGAACTCTCTTCTATATATTCTACCATTTGGGAGAAAAATTCATTTAGAAATTGAATCATCCTATTAGAAGGGCCGTAATCAAGTTTCTTAATTCTAGGTGATTATATTGAGGCTCAGAATACTTAATTCAAGTTATAATATTCAAGTTGATATTTGCACCAAAATTTCCTGTTTCCCTGTTAAGTCAATTCAGTCAAATATATGATGAATTATTGAACTATTGAGTCCAGTGTTGTCCTAGGTACCTGTATTAGTTTGAGTTCTCACAAAAGGCAGAATTTACAGATTTTATAACAAAAAGGATCCACAAGGAAGGCTTATGTATCTGAGGATAGAGATAGATAGTCCTAGATGGCTGCTCAGACACAAAGTAGATCTCCTATCCCGGGCTTCAGGGCAGCTGGTGAGGAGAGTCTCTGCTGCAGATCGCAGTTGTAAAGAGCGATGGTCCAGACTGGACCCTGAAGATGGGTGACTGAAGGGCAGCGACCAGCAGACAGGCACAGTCAAGACTGGAAGGAATCCGTGATGAAGATCTGTAGGTGTAGACAATTGCAAAGGCAGGAGCTTTCCCAGAGGAAGAAGCTGTAACAATCTCCCCTCTTCCTTCTTTTCATACCGTTTGAGTCCCAGTCAGCCCTCCCACTTCTGGGTGGGTGCTCTTTTCTCATTCACCTGCCCGCAAATCACTCACACTCTCATCCAAGCTGGCTCTCAATTCCCAAGCTAGGTGTGGTTCCCAAAGCCTAATCCAGGTGTGGTTCCTAATTCCTTCAAGTTGACGTAATATCATCAATAGTCACAGTACCCTAGCAAAGGGAAAAATGAGGAAAACGACTGATAAGTGAATTTTAGTGAAGAGAGACAGGAGGAGTATTAGGTAAACCTGAGAGTAAGTTAGCAGGTTTTAAATCTCTGTTCTACCTTTTCAAGTCTGAGACAATAATGGACTGAATGCAGAGAGAGTGAGGCAGAGAGAGAGACAGAGAGATCAATTTCCTTACGATTGGAATGACCACCAAAAGGAAGGTGAGATACACAAGTGGCATACTCGTAAGGATTTAGTTGTTAGTCTGATAACCACTAGGTCTTGCTGAGAAGTTTCTGTGGAACAGCTCTGCTGCTCACTCTCTTATATAAATACCAACTTTGGACTGTCACTACTAAAGCAAGGCACATGGCAGCAGGCGGGACACATTGCGGGTAAACAGAAAGGTTTAGTGGATATAAAAATCAGCTCATCTGTTTCCCCTGATGTAGTGTGCTGCATTTGTTACTGCTCTCTGACTCCCAGATATTATGTTGTTTGTTCAGCCTGATGCATTTGATACTTAGATATCTTTAGGCAAGCTGAATATAAGAGACAAAAGGAGGGGGGAAATGTATGCAATTAAAGACTACTGAAAAATCCTTTCACTCATGTCTTCCTAGCAACCCTTCACTTATATACTATGAACCAAATCTCAATGACATAGCCTCTGGAATCTGGTGTGTTCTGTAGATCACCTGCCCCAGCTCACATCTTTTTTTTCTTTTCCTCCACACGACCACTCAGTCCAATAAAATCAGGTTAGTGCTAATATCCTCACTTCCCAGATGCTCAGCTGATCCTGCCACTACTGCTAATTGGCAAAGAAGAAAAAAATATATATATTTCACGTTCTTAGGTGCCAAATAAAACAATCAACTTCCACTCGCGTTTTAGCTTAATTAGATATTTGAAATGGAATGTATTAAGCTTTATTTTTGTCTTCTTTCCTTACAACAAATGTTCATGTGAGTCCTTTGAAAATTTTGTCAGCATAAATGCATGTGATATTTTCAAGGCTTTGATTGCTAATTACATTTTTTCCCCTCTGGGGAAAATTTCTTCTGATCTGGCCATACCCAGAGCAGCTTTTCCTTCTGCCCCTAGTCTTTAATTTTGGCCCAAAGAGCATCTCACAGAATGTGGCACAGAATGAGGACCTAGTATTCTGCTGAAACGAAATGTTTCCCTGTTATATTTCCAGGGGAGAAAACACGAGAAGAAATACAGTTGTTCAGGATTTCTACACAAGTATCAAGAGAGTGACTGATGCTAATCATAAGTTAGGACAAGGCGGGCTGTCAATGCTAAGAGCTCTTGCTATTCATAAAATGGCACAGATGTCAAGGAGCACTGTGGTGATGAGGAGACACAGGCTTCATAATGATCAAATTTGTTTTATTTTTCTTGAGATATTGCACAAAAAAGACAGCTTCCTGCTGTTTGTTTCAGGGCTGAATTTCCTATGAGCCAGCCCTGGGTTCCAGCCAATGGGCCACTGATTGGTTGGGAATAAAAAGTCTTTATTATAAGTACAAAAAAAGAGAGAAAATAAACTTAAAACCTCTCCTCTGGGTGTTTTGTGTTTTCTTTCTTCCAGAGATAATCAGTGAGAAAATCTAGCCAGGACTGAAAATCTGTGCTGTGCTTGGAGATGCTAATCAATGGAATGCATTTGAGACTCTCTCTGATGATCAGTTATTCATGACAGAACAATCATTTTGCTTTTTGTTGTTGTTGTTGTTGTTAAAGACAAAAAAAGAAGAAAATAAAGAATGCGTGGTAACATCTAATGGTGATTCTCACCAAGAAAGCAACCTTTAATTGGAGTGAAAATTCAAAGACAGAATAGTAGCTTTTCACCGCATTCAGAACAAGGGTGGATGAGCTTTGGAATTTAGAATTTAACAGTCGAAGTCTCAAAATTGTACTGTAAATTGCCCAGTTGCCTAGTGCTTGGTGTTCAGATCAAGCATGGATCCCATAACAATAGTGATAAAAATTTGCATACCCTTAAAAATGAAATAGCTATCAGGCTGAGAGTTTTCATCAGTCCTTAGCATGGAGAGGTAAGGTTTTATTACAGAAAACTACCGCTGGGATCCAATATCAGCCCCAATAAAACAGGCTGGTCAGAGAACAGAGAAGAGAAAGTTAAAGTTCTGATTTAATGATCATTTCCTTTGCTATGAAGAAGCTGTTTAATTTGAGGTAGTCCTATTTGTTTGTCCTTGTTATTACTTCCAGTACTATTGGAATCTGCTTCAGAAAGTCTCTGCTTGTGCTTATGGCTTCAATCACCTCCTCTATGGATTCTTCCAACAACTTGGAGGATGGATTAATCCACTGATGATGTCATGTAATGTTAAGAGGAATCTGGTAAGAAGGGACGGGGCACTGGAGCACGACCTAAAAGAGAACACCGCCCTGCCTAGCCTACCCCTGTTTTCTGGCTCTGCTTCCTGGCTGCCTTGAATAAAGCAACTTTCCTCAGGCTAGACTGTGACTTTCTATCATTGTCAGCCTCCCACGAATGAACTGGGACCTTCTGAAACCTCTTCTCTCTTAACTTGTGGGTGTCAGATATTTTTGTCCTAGAAATGAGAAAGTCACTAGGACTCTGGTCTTATAGGTAGGTTTCAGATACATTGGAACTGATTTTATTACAGGGTGAGAGACAGAGATCTCTCAATCTTCTCTTATTTCATTGATGTGTTTATGGGCAAATACAAAAAACAAATGCTGGCAAGGATGTACAGAAAAGGAAATATTTCTCAATATTTTCAGTGAAGATGCCATGGCATTTATTTTCTTCTGGAGCTTGAATGATTTCACTCTAAGAATTTCTAGCTTTTAAAGTTTGTGTTGAGAAAACCAGTTATTTTGATGGATTTATCTTTGCAGGTTACTTTCTGTGCTTTTTGTTTTCTCTTGCAGCTTTTAGTATTCTCTCTTTGCATTGAATGTTTTGGATTTTTATTGTAATGTGTCATGCAGAGGTTATTTTCTGGTCAAGATTATTCAATGTCCTCTATGCCCATTGTAACTCAATGTTAATTTCTTTTCCTAGATTCATAAAAGTTTCTGCTACAATTTCAGTGAATGTTATTTTTATCATTTGTGGTGTCCTCTATTTTTTTTCTTTCACTCCCATAAATGTGAGGTTGTTTCTCCTTACATAATTTTTAGCTGCTGCATCCAGGTACTTGGTTGTCTGATTTTTAGATTATCACTGGATTATCACTGAACATATGGATCAATCTTCAACCTTGTCGTCAAGATACAACATTCTGTCCTCATAATGCTTTTTATAGTTTGGCTCTTAAGTGTCCCCCAAAGTCTCGTGTATTTGGGACTGTGTGTTGCTGACTTGTGGGCCAGAAATTGAGGGAAGGTCATTCATTCTAGAGGAGGAGACAACTGATAGTTTGGATTAAGTAAAGGAAGGAAGAAGAAACACTGTTACAGTTTTTTTTTTTTTTTTTGAAAATCCCTAGTGTTTGCCTGACTCTTCAAAAGGGTGAGTGGTGCTCCAGCCTCTGTCTTTGCCATGTACCTCCACCACTGCTAGCTGCACCATGAATGGACTGTGTGTATGAAAGACCTCCTGAAACAGTGAGCTAAATAAATCTTTCCTTTCCTGTATTGGAGGGTGTTCTGTCACAGTAATGATAAATTAACTAAGACAATCCTCAAGCAAACTTCCAATGTTTTCAATCGAGTTTTTTATATCCTGGAATCCAGCTTGAATTTTTTTCAAACTTTCTACTTCTCTACTGAAATGTTCTTTCATGTCTTGCATTCCTTTATCTTTTTGTTTGTGTCTTCTATATAACCACTAAAGTTTTTTATCAAATAAGAGGATTGTTCATTTGGTCAATTTCTCTTTGAGCTCACTAGGCATTTCTTCTATATTTTTGACCATGCCTTGCTTGAGCTACTTGGCTAGTAGGTCTGCTTGTTCCTTTGGCTTCTTTTCCTGTATATTCCATTACTTCAGGGTCCATGATATCAGCTTCTGGGAAGTCTGGCATTATCGCAGGTGATTTAGTGCTGTGTTTTCCCATAGTTGTATTGCTGTAAATAGTAGACCAGATAGTATCAATAAAATTTATCTCTACTGTGGAGATTTCTCCCATTAGATCATACCTTTCCTGAGCATTTCAATGAGCTTGTTTAGATTTTCATAGTTATGTGCATTTTTAGCTTACTCAGCTACAGGGGGCCCTTAATTACTAACCTACCACTATTTACCTATTCCCCTGTACTTTTCAGTGAGGTAGAAACGGGTTACAGTTCTGTAAGTGGTCTTAGAACGATCTAGCATATACTAACATATGTTGGAAAACAAATTCAATGCTTATTATTGGCAATATGAAGAAAAATTTGCAGTAATATTATAATTTATTACTAACAAATTATAATTTTTTTGAGGCAGGGTCTTACTTTGTAGCCCAAGCTAGCCTTGGACTCATGGCAATCATCTTTCCTCAGCCTCCAAAGTGCTGGGATTACAGGTGTGCATCACCATGCTCAGCTTTATATGGTACTGGGGAATGGAACTTAGGTTCTTGCACCTGCTAAGCTAACCAATTATTGATGAGACTTAATAATCAGTTTAATACTACAACTATTTTCTTCTTAATTTTAAAAGAGTATTAATCTGTACTATCAACATATGTATCTAAATAAAACTAATATACGCCTCCTGAAACTTTTCACTAAAGTCAACACTACATCACCTTCAATAATAAAATAGCTATCCATATTGCCTAACTCGGCTACTCACGACCACTAGAAGTCATCAACTCTTAGTAGGATCCAGTCACTATACCTTCTTTAACAGTGGGACAGAGATCAACAGTAATGGCAAAACTTAAGATCCATCAACTACTGCCCTATCATAGCAAGTAACCAAACTTACAACCATTCCATTCTCAACATTAGAAATGTGATCTATACCACCAAAGGAACTATCTAGAAACTTAATAAAGGGTTCTATTACAGGCAACACTGTATCAATTTTGATAATGAAAAAGAAAAATCTACATTTATATCTTACATTTAACTAAATAACAAAATATTATTGATCTCCAGCAGTCCAAACCAGAGAGCTGTACATTATCAATACTCAACACTAGTAATGATAAGAATGGTGGGAATAGAAAAAAGAAGACTTAGAAGTTTAATTTTGGTGATGTGCAACACCAGAAGAATACATATGTTAGAGAAAGGCCAGACAGAACCCTCGCCTAAGGCCATGAGAAAGTAGGTAAACTTTAGTCATTGTCACAAAACAAAGAAGAAACAGGGAAAACTATGAGCAACGTGAGGCAGAACATCTCTAGAGTTTATAGAGGTAAAAAAAAAAAAACCCTACTTGAGAGAGAAGGAAATTCAATAAATAACAACACAAAATTCAGCCCAAAACCATTAAAAAATTCCCACAAGGCCAAAATACCTACAAAGAACCACTGAAATGAATCCAAAGTCCAAAATTCTTTTCGTGTTATTTGGATGGGAAAATCTCAAATACAACATGGTGTGCGAGGGACAACAGTGATTGACTCCTTTTTGCTGAGTTCCCAGCTCAGTCCTCCCTTTCTGTTCCCTGATGAGGCCAGTTCCTACACTTCCTCATCCCAGCCTGCAGTGGTGGACCGTGAGGTTGAGAGATGGGGAAATCCTGCTAGGTTCTGTGCTGAGTGTTGGTGGGCCCGCATCCAACCCTCTTGCCAAACATTTCCAAGTGGTGCGATTTCTCTATAATAGCTCCTGCTGTGCAAGGCTTGGGGTGGGTGAATTTACTGCTTTTCACAATCTGCTTTTGCAGGATTCAAGTTCCTCAGAAGATCAGCACCTTCCTCTCTCCTCACTGCCCTTGCCTCTTTGTGGTGTCTCTGCCCAAGGTTCCTGAGTTACGGCTCTGCAGCATCTCCTTTGCTGAACCACCAGCTTGCAGCACTGCACCAGCTCACGGCCACTGGCCCAGCTCTAAGGTTCCTGCAGGCAGTCAACCCCCAGCGCTCTTTGGTGTTCTCCGTCTCTGGCTGCCCGCACACTTGGGCACCGTCTCTGCTGTCCAAATCAAGCCTCCCTCGAGTCCTCTCCACGTACTTCATCCTCTCATCTGAGCTTCCTTCCTAGAGATGCTCCTCACTGATACCTTGACTCCCCTCTGACACTGAATTTTGGAAATGAGTCTTTATTCTATTCTGCTTTCTCACTAATTTTCCACACCCAGTAGATTACTGATACTTCATAGTAGGTTTATATGAGAAGCACTGTAGAAATATAACATTTAAGTTAATTCCACATTCATCTGCAGATGGCAATATAGAAATAAATTCAAGGATACATCACAAGATGGAAAAGAAAATTAGACACAAAAGGAGTCAAGAATATGACAAAAAAGATAATGGTATGCATTAAAATGTAGGATTTTGCCCTAACACAACAAAACAAGCAATGTGAAACTAGAGAGAGCAACGACATCATGAAATATGTAGATCAAGACAAAAAGTTCAGAAATAGCCAAAAGAAGACAAAAAAAAAAACCCCAACCCCTTCAAAATATCAAGTGATCAAGTTAATAGCAATTCTTTTTTCCACAGGTCTTGTCTCTTCCGTGTGTCTTGTACAAGATTGCTAGAATAGTCTTTATATAGTGCACATAATTGTGATTATTAGAATTCTTTATTTAAGATTCTGAAACTTATCTCTCACATTTTGAGAAAATTTTATTTAAATAGAATATACTTTTTAAACTATTTGCCCCCTGTTTTTCTCTTGTTTCTCAATTCCTCATTGGGTACTTCCTGCTCTGAAATCTTGACGTTTAAAACAATAAACAAGTTTTTCTTTCATCTCTACATAATTTCTATTTTTTATGTGCAAGTGACTCTGTCTTTGAGGCCCTGTTTGAGATAATCCATTAAAATTCTACAAGGCACACCCGCAGCATTTATTCTTCTCAGCATTTCTTCTTTGGACACTTTCTGTAACCCATATCCCAAATTCTTTACGGGCTTTTCAATGCATTATTCTATTACAATGTTTAAAATTCAATGTTCAGGCTGGTTTTGCCAACAGTATTTTATAGTATTTCATTGTGGTATGATATTGTCTTTTGTTGTGTTACATTATATCATATTGTATGATATTACATTCCAGAAGGACAAGAATTACTTTGGTATGTATCTTCTGTACCATGAGCAGTAGAAGTGATCAATACACCGACTTCTTCCATCAGCTGGTATCCCCAGATCAACCAACTGGGATTGGAAAATATTCAGAAAGCGATGCATCTGTAATGACTATCACACAATTTTTCTTGTCATTATTTCATAAACAATATAATATAAAAACTATTTTCATATTATTTATCCTGCAGTAGGTATTATGAGTAGTCTAGAGATGATTTAGAAGTATTTAGTAAGATGTACCTAGGCTATATGCAAATGCTACATCATTTTCCTCCATACGAGCGTTCACAGGTTCTGGTGTCTTCAGGGACTCAAGAACCAATTCCTCACAGATACTATGGGACAATTACACATTAATTGAACAAATGATTGAGTAATTGAATAACTTAGTGAATAATTGGATATGAAAAGTAGGTTAAACAAAAGTGAATTTAAAGTCCCCAAGTTGTATAGTCTGGGTGACTGGAAGAATAATTGCCTGACCCCAAATGCAAGTCAAATCAAGCCAATTCTCCACTTGGTTTCTCACTGTAACCATTCAACTGCAGATGCTTGGAGAAGAACATATATCAGGTTGATTGGATGTATTCTGATTTTATTAACTGCAATCTCAAGTGACCCCTGTACCACCTAACCCTGCCATCTTATTTTCCTAAATTAACTCACTCATTCCCATTTTCCTGTCTAGAGTTCGTATCTTCTTCCCTGTCTCAACTCTAACATGGCTTGTCGTTCTGCTGATGCCCTGGCTTGTAATTTCATCAAGAAAATACACACCTGGAAGAAAGCATTCACGCTGTTATCTCTCTTCACATTTCCTACTTTTTTTCTTTTTTCTTCCCCACTACTTACCAGCTGTAACATTCGACAAAAAACATTTCTTTCTTTCTTTTTTTTTAACACTCAACAGTCTTCCCTTAACTCCACTGGAATGCAACTGCAATGAAGGCAGCGTTGTTTGTGTGTTTTGTTCATTTTTGTCCCCAAGTTCTTAGACTAGAGCCTTGCCCAAGGTAAGCAGTCAGTATTTATAGAGTGAAACGATTAGCGCACCCATCAGCAAATCTCCCAGTCTGTCTGCAGTCATAGCAGTACACTGCATTGCTCATTCCATTTTAATGGATGGACTGTTTCTTCTGACATATCTAAGGTCACCTTTCGTTTTGTGCTCAGAGTCATCACGCAGGATGGTGTGATTTTTTTTGTCACGGTCAGCTGAAAAAGCGAGTAGGGCTGAAAGTCATCTGCCCGGAAGAAGAGACTTTTCTATTTGAGAATCATTGCTATATGAGTATGATTAGCTTTAATTCAATATTGTAATCTAACAATTTTCCATGTAGTCTAGAACTTACACACATCCTTGGTTCTATATTCCCTTCCAGCTACTCTCTCAAATTTCCATTGTCTTTTACACCAAAACTTCCTGGAAGGCATAATCATATTAGTAGAGGTAATCCAGTTAGGCTGCAGAATAAAAACAACCCATAAATATCAATAATTTAATACAAAGACTTGTTTTTAAGCCAACTAAAATTGAAAGAGATGAAACTGGGCCACAATAGATCTCAGCTCCCGGTGCTGACCGTGTAAGCAAAGATAATTTAATCTATCACCAATTTTTAGCATTTGTGCTTCCACTTTCACCAAGAAAGGAGAAGGTGCTAAAGTTCAAAGGTCAGCAGGTGATGCCTTCTCTAAGAAGCAATGTCCACTGCTTTGGCACGTAGGTCCTTCACTGAGTCATGTCACACGTCTGTGCCTAAGTCCCGGGGGACAGGGAAGTGCAGTACTCTTTGGTATCCAAAAAGACAACTAGCAACGTCATTTAATCCCTCACAGCTACAGCCCTTGTCTTCTCTTCCTCTCTTCTCATCCATGCTAAACTTACTCCAACCACGCTTTAATCTTCAGAGTCACGTGAAGCCTCTTGCCGATGCTGCCGTTATAAAATTCTGTCAGGATTTTAAAAAACAAAAACAGCTTTAATTATCTAAAGTTGACACAAACAGCACACAAAATATAAATTTGACTTATTTAAAATATATCTTTCTGTACACGAGGCCTCAGTTTATACATATGCTTATTATATGGCATACATTTTCATATAAGTATCAATTTTTTCTTTTACGAGCATGCTTCTGTTGTAGTGTCCTATCTACAAAAGTTTGCTTAATCAACCATTGCAAATATTAGTAACACTCTTATGTTGAAACAAATATGAATAGATCAATCCTTCTATTGTCCAGTAACATTTCATTTGTTCTTCTGTTTATAAACATTCAAGTTGTTTCCATATTTTTAGCTATCATGAGTAACTTAGCACAAGTTCTTGTATGGATATAGTTTTCTTTTCTCTTGATAAATAAGTATATATCAATCCATAATCTGTATCTCACAAGAAATTTGCAGATTATATGACATCTACAGTATTAACAATTTAGTAAATCTCCATTGTGTTTTACGAAGTGGCTACACCACTCTACATAAACATGAGAGGTGCTTGAAGCTTTCAATTTTTCTACTTACTTGCCAGCTTTCATTACCAGTCTTTATCACACCTGCCTAGAAGTCATTCTGCTGTATGTCATTTGGACAATGGTAGTCAGCTAGTTAATGATTAGTAATTTTGAGCATCTTGTCCTGTACCTACTGTTGACCTGTATATGTTCTTTGTAGAAATGTTAATTAAAATACTCAATCCATTTCACTTGGTTGTCTTTTAACTCTTTCTTTATGAGAGTGCTTTATATACTTTGTAACAAGTTATACAAACTTTTTTTTTAATTCTGAGAGTTTTCTTGTTATTTTCACTGATATCATTTATAGTACAAATGTTTATTTTAATAAAATCCAATTTGTTCATTTTTATTTGTTTATTGCGCATTTAGTGTTGCATATAAAAAAATTGTGTAACCCAAAGTCACAAAGACTCTTTGTATAGTTCCTTTTAAGATATTTTCGTTTTCATTCTAATACCCAGAACCAAGATCTTTTATAACTTATATTTTGGCACAGCGTATATTAGGGAGTTTCAATTCACTTATTGCTTGTGTAAATAATCACCTGTCCCACAGACGTTTGTTCAAGAGTTCTCTTGCCTCACTTAAAGATCTTGCCACCCTTCCAGAAAGCCAGTTGAATACAAAGACAATGGCTGATTTCTATTCTTTTACATCCCTCCATTGCTCTGTGTGTCTATCATTTATGATCTGTATGAAGGTATTTTTGCAGCAAGTTATGAAATAAAAATGTACAAGTCTTCAATCATTTTCCTTTTAAATTTCTTTGTTTATTGGTTTGTTTTGGCTCTTGTGGGTCCTTTGAGATCTCATATAAATTTAAGGAACAGCTTGCTGATTTTAAACAAAAGTATCTTCTGAGATTTTAGCACAGATTATACTGAATGATTATTGGTCTTAATGGTTAACTGAATATGAAAGGTAAATTATCTGATAAACTTGGCAAATTACAACATTTATTTTCCAGTAACATTTTTAAATTATCATTCTAAACACACAGAACATTTTTGGTTGAGAATATTTGTGAATATATTAGAACATTTTGTTTCTAATTTATCTTTCTAAAACTTGACACATAGAAGATTTGAAGGTAACTCATTTACATTTTTCAATGATTAAGTCATTCAATTATGAAGACATTCCAACTCATTTTTAAAAATAATTTTTCTTTCATAGGGTGAATTTTATTTTATAAGAAAATTATTTTTCTCTTTTGAAAAATGTTAACCATTTTTAGGATAGGATTTGTATGCATGTGTGTGTGCGAGTGCACGTGTACGCGCACAAATTTGTATTAATATCTACTACACGGCATAACATTGCTTCTTAGCTTTCTTTTATACTTATGTTTTGGTAAAGAAAAAAATAGTTTTGAAGCTTTTTGTCATCAATTAAGCAGCAACTTTTGTATGGTACAAAATCGTCTTTATTCCATTGTTTAGCATTGCCAAGATTCTAACAACTTAAATGTATATGCTGCTGAAACGTCCTTATGTGATTGCACTTAAACTCATTCTCAATATACCAACAAGACAGAATAGGCTGGACTACCAGGGCTGCCACTGTCTGTGTGAAGGCGCTTGTCTCTTGAAACACTCTCAGGTCTTACAAGACATATGAAACTATTGCAAGCTTCAAGAAGTCCTCACTTAATGCCTCATTTCTTTTTAAGATAAATACAAATGTAAAGGTTTTATGCATTTTCTCTGTACCCCTAAAGCATGATGGTTATCAAGGATATATAGGCACCTCTTTGTCAACTTCTGGGATACACTGTCAGATTCAATCCAGAAAATTCAGTAGCTCAAACTTGAAAGCAATGCGAAACTTGTAGCTAAGTGATAAAAAGGTGACTTTGATTCAATCGGATTGATCACAATGACAGGAGCACAGGTGGGGTTTTACAAAGTACAAAGTCTTAAAAACTGAAATACAAGCTAGTTAATTTCTTCCCAGAGGACAGAGTAGTCAACTGTTAAGTGAGTGATGTAAACGAAGACAGAGTCAGACAACCCAAAACTGGGATATGGAAATAGAAGTTATGAGTCATAATGAGTAGAGCTAACACTTTTCACAGAAGTATTACTATGTACAGAATCGTGCCCCACCCCATTTAAAGTCATCAGTTGAAATTTCAGCCCCCGCTTTGACTGGTCTGAAAACAAGGTCTATACAGATAGTTAAGATTAAATGAGGTCAGAGAGTGAGATCCTTTCTGGAAGAGTGAATATCTTAATAATAAGAAGAGATAAGAGGCTTGTCAGATCTCTCTCTCTCTCTCTCTCTCTCTCTCTCTCTCTCTCTCTCTCTCTCTCCCTTTCTCTCTCTCTCACTCTCTCTCCACACAAAGAAATGACCACATAAAAAGGCCACTGTAGCCAAGCCAAGAAGAGAATCCTTGTCAGATATTAAATATTTTGTTCTCTTGTGCATAAACATGAAGATCTCAGAACTATGAGACAGTAAATGTCTGTTATCTGAAACTCCCAGTCTGTAGCATTTTGTTATGTAACAACGTAGACCATTATAACTATTAAGGACAAAAGTGTGAAGACAGCATGTTGAGGACATAATAAGTGATAAGCAAATGATGATGCAAAAATTTGATCTTCCTTTATTTTGCTAGATGAAGAGTAATGAAAGTGAATAATTCATGCATAGGTATGTAGGCAAAAGGGTACCCTTATGTACTTAACGTGGGCTGTGAGTTCCTAATTTTGTACCTTGGAGAGACATCCAGTAGCGACAGGAAATATTGAAGCAGCAGAAAGGAGAGATGGTTTTGCATTGATGGTTTTAAGTATGATGGTGGGGCCCAGAGCTATGCAGAAAGGGTACAGAGACAGGAGTGTGAACTCCTTTGTATGTGGGGAAGGGCATATAGATGTCTAGACTTGCTGAGTTAAGAGTGACATTATACTTTCTTGATGGAACTTAACTAAGAGTTTAGAAGTGAAGGAAATGCAAGAGGAAATATAGCCTGGAGAGACAAAAACTCAAGAAAAAATTTATTTAACTAAAAACACTTCTGAGTGTTCATAGATAATTAAGGGTAGCAGGTGTACAATTTCACAACTGAAGACACTGCAAAGAAAGGGAATAAGGGACACGAGCACCGATTAAATGATTACCGTGAGAAGAGGTATTAGTGAAGAATGAATTCAAGATGTGTAAGTCAAAAAGATTGAATAAGATGAAAATAGAGGGAAATCAAGTTGAAGAAAAATGCTGCAAGTAAATGCAATAAGATTCAAGGATTAAATCTTGAGAACGTAAAGAGATGCTAAAAGGTCATCTGGAGCAGAGTCTATTGAATGGAAAAGGAGAGGCTGGTCAGGTTGGTTATCAGTACTAGTGGTCCTGGGAGACTTAAATAGTATTCAATTGAGGCTTTGTCAACAAAAACATGCTTCACTGTCTTTATCAAGTAGCAGAATAGAGAACATGCTCTTTCAATGATTGGTTTTGTTTTTGTTTCCTAGGATACTTCTGGTAGATTGACCGTGAGCTGTAGCAGTAGAGGAACAGGCACAGAGAGTCCTGGAACGGGAACTGTTGGGATGGCAAATCGTTTGTGCTGGAGTCATGTGTGTGTTCTTGATACTTAGTAAACTGGATTAAACAAGAATTGGAAGAGACAAATGACAATAAGAAATCAATCTGATTAGTAGATTAATTTGTTTTCTGATGCTAATCTATGGGATGGGAAGGATTGTTTCATCATTTTGAAGGGCCAGAGGATATTGGGAAATGTCTTACAAAGGACATTTGAAAAGAAATTGACACTAGCTTTATAATACTAAAGTGAGAACATCATGTGGTAAATTCAGTGGGGCTAAAAAGAAGACGGGCAAAAGAGAAACAGTCAAAACACTAACAACATCATGTTGTAGGTGAGGGGAGATATGAGCTTATGAACTTGGAACAGGTATGAGATCACAAGAACCTGCTCCATCATTTGTTTTTATGAATGATGAGTAGTGGGAAAGGAGAATTTAAAGCCAACGCTTTATCCCACAATTCTTCAGGGTTTTTTTCTTTTTTTTGAAGACTTAATTACAGCTCTATTTTTTAACTCTTTTAGTAAAAAGAGTATTTGCAAATGTATTAATAAGTGGTGATACTTATAATAATCAGAATGTTTATGCACCTCAAAAATGTGTATGTTGAGGCCTAATCCCCAACATGTTATTGTTTGGCAGGTAATTAGATTGTGAGGGTGGATTCCTGGGAGTGAGATTGATGTCCACAAAGAAAGCGCCTACGAGAACTTGCTTCCTCTTTTTTTCTATCTTCCATGTTAAGATTCAAGAAGAAAATGGTCAATGGCCACCCCAGAAGTGGACCCTCAACAGTCACAAGAACTGCTTATATCTTCTTCTTAGAGTTCTCAGTCTTTGGATTGTGGAAAGTTAAGTATTTTGTTGTTGTTGTTGTTGTTGTTGTTGTTGTTGTTGTTGTTGTTGTTGTTGTTAATCCTCATAGCCAAGGCATAGTTATTACAGCAGTACTAAGAACATGCTTTATATATTTCAGTCTATTGATGCAAGAAATATTCATGAAGACATACACTAAATCATGAGTCAGGGTATCAAATTCATTAGCTAGAAAAAATAGGGAGAATCATCAGATGATGAGTTCTAGATCCACCTACATGCCTTAACTTATTCTACTTTTTATTCCTATTTTTACTATGAACTAACAAATGTTTATTATCCCAAAGATACCTTATGAGTCTGATGAGAGCCTTTATCATCTTGAATTGGGGTATTTAAATTTTTACATGAAAGAAAATTAAATGTTTTCTGTGAAACAGAACTAATTTATGGTGCTATCCAAATAGTCCATGAAAACATTTTGAGCTTGAAAAATGCAATATGAAGACTGCCTGTGTAATATTTTGTTTCATTGCTTCCATCTTTCTTCTACTATTAGAGGGGACTGACAATGCAAAGTTCTCCCATAAGGCTCCTACGAGTGACATCAGACAGCCCTAGTAAACACCTTACTTTAGCCTCCTAAAAGCCACATTTGAGGACCTTTCCTAGATGCACGATGAGTACAAATATATAATGGTGAGTCTCAGCATTAGGCTAGCTAAATCCTCCCGTGATACTGGTGTGCTTAGAGAAGGGGAATTGGAATTTTTATGAAGTTACTCCCTTTTGATCTTGTCATTTAGAGCCTGAAAGATAAAAATGACCCCTGTACTCCCCAAATCTTGCCTGTGATGCCTGCAGAGTTTACGGCTTGGTGAAACTACAAAAAAAGCCTACTACTGAAGAAACATCTCTCGCTCTGTCACATGGTGTTTATAGCCTTTGATCACTTTAGATGGAAGAGCTGGCAAGCTGCCACAAGCGGGGAAAGAGCGGGTTTTTTTTTTTCCTCTTCTAGCTATTCAAATATTCTTATGCTTAAAGGGAGAAAGAGCAGTGCCCCAAAGTAGGTACTTCCACACTTTGCAAAGGTTGTGATTTAATTTGCTAATTTTCTTATTTGCCTTGGAAAAATAAAATACTGCCCGGAAGCTCTCAGCCTGGAGACACACGATATTGTTAGTATGCAAGCCTGCTAGTACACTTTTTAAGATTAGATCTGCTCATTACTTGTGGCAAGTCTTCTGCATATTCCATAAGCAAAACAAAGCAAAACTGTAGCTTTGATGAGCAATGGTCCAACCTGGTTCCTGCCTGCAAACATCATCAAAAGAAGTTATTTCCTTAAACCTAATCAGAATCTCTTATGGTAGCTTAATGAGGCTGAATCTTTTATGATACTCACTTACAAAGTAAGGTCGAGGATGCCAGGAGAGAATTTTCAAAAGTGGACACTCTCAGAATAAGAATAGGCTCCCACTTTTAAGAAGTAAGCAGGTTGTGTTTTGGGCTAAAAAGTCAACAGCAACAAACATCCTCTGTGAGCAGAGAAAACCCAGGGAATCTGCTTTTTGATTTGACCTTCCAGTTCCAAGACTTACATCTGGGTCCATCCAGCAGATGTATGAGGTTAAAAAAAATATATGACCACCACAATTAAAATATATTTTGAAGCAAAATGGGTTATAAATAATGCATGAAGTACATTTCAAATTTATTTTATCTCCCCCATTAAAATTGAAAGTTCCTGAGTAAAATGACATTAGCCAGTATTGCTCTTTGTATGTTATTTTTTCCATATAGATCTCTCTGCAGACAAGTGTGAGCCATCTTCATATCCACAAACACTTTCATTTATTCCACTGGGTGCATTTGCCAATAAGATTTGATCATCACTGTACTCACCTTGGTAGTCATCATTCAACCATTCTTGAGTTCTTTCGGCTTTCATAGCACTTCACTATTTATTCACAGAAATACCAGGCGAGTATTAATTTCCTTCACAGTTTCAAGGGACAAATAGCACAAATAGGAATTTTTGTGTAGGTAACAACATAGTTTGGATCATTTTGTTGGTACTGTAAAGCTGTTAACAAGGCAACATGACTCTTTCCTCTATCATAATACCTGTTTGTAGTTAGTATTATCCATGAAGGCCAGGAGAGAAAAATCATTTTTAAAGGTATAAGGAACTTCACCCACATATAGCAAAATGATCGAAATCCAGAAGACTGCCAACTCTACTGCTGGCAGATATGTAGAGCCATAGGACTGCCCATCACTCCGGATGGGAATGGAAACAGCAGCAACCACCTTGGAAGACAGTCAGCAGTTTCTTACAGAACTCAAAGTCTCATACCATAAGATCAACATCTGTGTTCCCAGATACTTGCCCAAAAAAGTGAGGACTTACATCTGCACAAGAACCTGGGCATGGACATTTAGTGTTGTTTATTTATGATTGAAAAACTTAGCAGCAACCAAATCTTCTTTAATAAGCAAATGTGCAAGTAAAAGGTAGCACATTCAAACAATATAGTATTATTCATTGCTAAAAGTAAATGAGCCATTGACGCGTGGAAAGATGTGGGAAGCTTGTATGCATTTTATTAAGGGGGGGGGGGGTGGGAATCAGCACTGGCTACACAGTTTCAGCGTATGGCATTTTGGAATGGCAAGCCTACAGAGCTAGTAAAAAGACCATGGTTTCCAGGAGCCTGGGGAAGGAGTACGAAGCAAGCCCTTTGTTTGAGACTTCTCAGCCTGATACTGTCCTGGCAGTACTGCTACTTGTTTGTCTAGATTCATACCATGTACATACATCCTGCTGAGTAGAGCCTCATGTAATAAGCTACAGACTTTGGGTGATGAAGGCAGGTCAGTAGGGCTCATCTACTGCAGCACAAGGCCACTGTGGTAAAGGATATTAAAATCGGAAGAGTTGTGTAGTGTGTGGGAGGAGGGGGAGGAGGAAAGTCATTGCGTCTTCTGCTCAATTTGGCTGGGAATCTAAAATTGTTGTAAAATATGCTCTCTACATAAATAAAAATTAGATATTCTCAAGGAATTTCATGAGAGTAACCATAAAAGGATGTTAAATATGAATAAAGTATTTTGTAGTACATGAATGAAAAATATCTGAGGACAGAAATCCTGAGAAATGGAAGCACAGAGAGCTGAATGTCCCAATATTTGCTCCAGGCACTGGCCGCTCTGAGATCTAGAGCTAAATCTTAACGGACTGGCTGGCTAGAAGTATAGGAGCCCAAGTCAGCAAGGCAGCAAAGCAGGAAAACTGAGGACTCTCACCTAAACCTCAGAGTCTTTCATTCCATCCTACTATCCTAGTAAACTAGTAAAGAAACCTGGTGAAGAAAAGCAGCATCAACCCTTCCTGCCAAGGGAGACAGAGAGAGGATTTCCTGCTAGCCTAACTTTGGGAAAAAGAAGTGACGCAAGGCACAAGAAGGAAAAACAAAAAACGAAAGCAGACTATGACCTTTTGTGTTTGTTTTTGATGTTACATTAGTATTGTACGTTTTTCCTAACAATGCTGACATGAATTAAGGTGGATGCTTAGCCCTAAGTGGTTGCTGATGTCTTCAGATACCAGACAAGGGTGAGTCAAGACCACATTAGAGATACAGAAACTCAGGCAACAAAGATAAAGGTACAGAGGAAATGAGTCCGTGGAATGATAATACCTGCAAACACAACAGACAAGCGGCTGTAAGGGAGAGCTGGCAGACAAAAAGGTTATAATAATTCTCAGAATGCAACTAGGAAGGTCTAAAATATTTTTGTATTTTGAAGGTATAAGAACATATAAATAAAATTAAATTTGACCAAAATAATTTTAATCTAATAAAATATATAATAACAAATATGACATGTAAAAAGAGATATTTACTGGGGAAAGGGAAAGATGGAAAGGAATGATCCGGGGTGAAGCACAGCAAAAATGAAGGGCCGTAGGGCAGCGATAGTAGGGGAAGTGTAAGTCATAAAACCTAGCCTGTCCTCTAGACCTCTGCAGTTTCCAAAGGACAGAAGAAAAACAGTGTGTTCATTGAGGTAATGGTGTTTTTTACAGCTATATCTCATTAGATTAATAGAAAATAAGACATCTGTCTCTCGTGTTGTGTGTTTAGCAAATGTTCCTGGCCTACAGGAATGTTCCAGATTTGAGAGAGACTGATACACTTCCTGCCATCTCATCACCTTGTTCCATCTACCTGTGGCCCCAGAACCAAGAGAAGGGCACGGAGGATCATCTGTAGGAGAATTTTTAACTTAAAAATACAGACCTTCATATTTTTACAAAGTGTTCTTAAAAGAGTAAAAGGTCTAACTTCTCTCTACCATCCCTAAACAATGAAAGCAGGAAAGGACACCACAATGAATATTATCATTCAGATTAGAAGAGAAAAGGAGACATATGGTGATTACTGATTCCAAAACAAGTCAAAGACAGTGCAATACAAGGAAGCCGACGCCAAACGCAGGCATGAATATAGATGAATAGATCTTGACAACAGTGCTGGCAAACCAAGTGCAGGAACATATGAAAAGTGTTCTGCAAAATGAGCGTGTCAGTCTTCCCAGGTCTGCAAGGCTGATTTACTATTTGCTAGCCAGTAATACAGTAAAGTATACTGAATTTGAGTCTTAGATTTCACAACAAAATGATGAGGATAATAAGCAAGTCACGGAAGAGCATTTGTCTTAAGATTTATTGCTATTTGGTTTGAAACGTACAAAAACACTAAGTGCAGTTTTAGGGATGCATAGGTGTGCGTCAATATTATTAAGATAAACCCAAGATGGTAAAAACAAACTTCAGAGAAATGATTATCTCTGAAACGCAAAGCTTCAAATTATTACTGTTCTCTTTCTTAATATATATCCTGCATTCTTCTGGTTAAGTGTGCTCTGTAATTTACAATACCAACATAAATAATTTTTGTAAGTCTGAAAGTCGTTGTTCTGTAAATATAAAAATTCAAATGAAAGCAAAGAAGTGAGATGAGTTTGAATGAAAGGCATTTGGTTGGGGAGGGAAGAGTGGAATCTGAGGCCTGTGAGAAGGGAGCAGGGCAGAGCCTTCTGAGAGACTGATTTCTGGCTCCTAGACTCCCAAGTTCCTGGACCCTTACCTGCTTGACTTATGTTCATGAGGGGTTTGGGGAAACTCTTAGTATGAACAGTACACACTGCTTCAGAAGGAAGAAGCAACATTCCAGATTTTGCTTCAAGCCTGGCATCTGTCTGGCATCCTAAAAACAGAAGGCTGGGAGGGGCAGGAGCACTAGCCCAGACCGTGTTCTTTCCTGATGTACACCATCCATTTCCACTCTGGTTTGCACCTCTGCTGGGGTCTTCAAAAACCAGGGAAAAACTAGCGGCAGTCAGGGCACAAGAGACAGAACAAGGTGGCAGGACACAGGGCGGCAGAGACTAGCCATCTGGGATTGCGTGAAGGAATCAGCTGGATAGAGCCAAAAATACGACACTAAAGCACCTGGGTCACAAGAAGGGAAGGTGATCTTCTGAAACATGCTAGGGCGTCTATTTCTATCCACAGTTTGCTAAAACAGTTGACATTTTGTGTGAATACACAAAAATGTGTGGCATGCATATGTACAAGCACACATATTAACACACTTGAAAGGTGTGTATGTGTGAATGTAGGTAGTGTCAGTGACTTTTTATTTTAGAAGAGAATCAATTCCATTGTGTTCTCTAACAAAATGTATCTAAAAGCTATTAAAATATGATACAAAGGGTCACAGATATTTATTCAAAGCATTTGATTGAGGACCTTGGTGCATTTTCTATTTCCCAGTCATGCTTTTATGGGCTTCATTTCTCTCTCTCTCTCTCTCTCTCTCTCTCTCTCTCTCTCTCTCTCTCTGCAGGTATGTGTCTGTCTGTCTGTCCTCTTTGTAACTCTGGAGATGGTCCCTAGGACCTGGTACAATCTAATCCTGCTTTATCACTCAGTCCAGTTTTCTTGAATGAAAGTAGCGGGTGCCCCAGAGCCACTGCCAGACACGGGTATGACCTCTCAGCCTATGGGGCAGAAGACCTACCCAGAAGCCATTTGACTTTCTTAGAGTTTAACACACTCGGTTGTTCATTACTCAACACAGCGCTTTGCAGATTCCTCTCACTGAGGTACTGCCATTGGACTTAATTGCAGAAAATAGCACCAACCAGAAAGTCACGTACTGGAGCACTCAGACACACAAAGACTGCCGGTGGGAAATGCGTCTGCGAAGATGATCTCAGCAAAATATCTTGGGATCTGGTTGTGTTCCTTCTATGAGGCCACTCCGAATTAGTTCCCTCATTTTAGCTTTCCTGAAAGTCAAGTGTTTCTGTACACTTAAACCTGCTTACAAGGCACATTCCACAGACTTATTCTTATATCTTAAAATTAGCTTCTCCTCTTTCACTTTCAAATAGATCAGAAAGTAAAAAGCAACATCCATCAGATGAGGTCATCTCAGCAGGTAGCCCAATTAGCTCAAAATAAAGTCTCAAATGGTAGATGAACCAGAGCTCATAATAACCTGCTCCCCCCCACCCCCCGGCCGGGTACTGTGACCAATTCAGGCATTAAAGTGTTTTAATGTGATCTTTCCCCGTACTTTTCAGTCATGCCACTTTAAAAAACAATATATCGTTGCCTTCAATGTATACACTATTACATAAATGTATACATATGCCTATGTGTTTATATTTATATGAGTGTGTGTTGGCTGTGATTTTTTCAGTTCCTTTTGACTGGTTTCTTTACAGTATAGTGGACCAAAACATCTGCTTTTATTCCCTTTGTGAATAATAAAGGTGACTGCACTTTCTCGCGATTTGTCATTTCACAGTTGTTTACTAATATATTTTTGGAAGAAGAGTGGGTCAAGGAGAAGATGAGAATGAAAGATAAAGAAACTAAGACAGAAGAGAGAGAGAGAGAGAGAGAGAGAGAGAAAGAGAGAGAGCTGATTATACAGCAGATGCTGGGGGTGGTATTTATTCAGCAAAACTGCACGGGTCATTCATTAAAATCTCAGTTTTAATTAGCAAACACCTGTTTTCTGTTTGATTTTACACTGATATCTACTGTCTACAATTTGCTTTCTTCAGTACAAGCAATTAGATAGTCCTGACAGTAATAGTTAATCTAATTAGTCTAGAGGTGCCCTGGGAGGTAACTATTGAAGAAATTACAGGTACGGGTGATCACATCTCCTTTCACCCAATTATTGCTGGGTACCGCCTTTTTCCTGGTGCATTTTTTTTTGGACTTGGGTTTAAAAGGAAGAATAAATAAATGTATCGGGGTTTTTTTTGAGCATCTACTATGTGCCCATCACCACACAAGGTTTAGAAAGTACAGAAAAGAAAGCAATTACAGCTCCTAGTCTAGAAGGGATAGCAGACTGGTGAGGGACACAAATACATGGATAGAACCAAGACAGACCCAAACACTTAAAAACAATACTTAAATTTTGTTTGGTACTGAATAAAAAGGATAATGAGATTGCCTTTTCTAAATCAAGAAAGCGATGTGTGTTTTCAAATTAGCAAAAATTTACAAACGAACATGTAATCTGAGTGACTGTGCAGCATGTTGTCATGAAATGAATGTAAGAAAATTGTCTGACATCTCTTCAGATAGAGACGGCACGCCAGATACTCTCCTCACCAACTCCGAAGTGAACCGCCTAAGAGCCAGCAAGTAAGTTCCCGGCGACTCCTCGAGTCTAGAAAAGCTGCATCCCAGAGGAGCCATTCATCAGAAGTAATTCTACATGCACAGTTCACTAGTGGTGAGTTGAGGTGATCTGGAGTATTTCCTTAAGTAAAACAAAGGCCAAAAAGAGCATGGGCACAGATGCCTGGCACTTTCTCCATCTCTGCTTGGATCTCAACTTAATATTCTTGTTTTGACGAGTAGAGAGCCCTGGGCTTAGTTGGTCCATTCACAAATTGAGTGCAGAAGGAAAAATCAGTCTCTCAAGTACATGCAGGTGGACGTGTAGCCTGTCTAAGGAGGTGCCTCTGAGCATGACCCAAAGCAAAAGGCAGCTCTGACTATGAAGACCCTATGATGCCAAGCACCGTGAAAGAGAATGACAAGGGACTTTTAAGCCAAGGGACTACCAAAATTAAGCACTGCTCAGCCTAAAACCTCTGAAAGGCTTTTGCCAGAAGACCTTTGTGTGTTAGTGTTTGGCCAGTGGAAATTCACGAATTAGAATTTTGTGTTGTGTGTGTGTGTGTGCGTGCGCGTGTGTGTGTGCGTATGTGTGTGTGTGTGTGTGATGGTGATGGATGAATTCAGGGTCATAGAACTGAGCAGTATTTTATTTTTTTCAAAACAAGATCTCATTACTAAGTTGCCCAGGTTGGGCTCATACTTGGTGGTCTTCCTACTGCAGTCACTCAAACTGCTGGGATTATAACCTTGAACCACCGTATACAGTAGAACTTTAGTTAAAGTGGGCTAAGTTTGAACCTTCCCTAAAACATTAGTTACTGAAAGATTGGGTGATCAATATGTTTGAAATTGTTTTGTCAGCGGTCATGGTGATAGTGGTGATGGACATGATCAGTTATGATCCAGTTCTCTGGAGCAAGCATCATTACACTGTTTCTCATATAAATTACAGGTGTTCATTACATAAGGAAATAGAGAAAGAACTGAACATTTGTTGTGCTTGTAGCTACAATATGCCAGCAACTGTTGGCTGGAGGCTTCACGTGTAATATTTCATTGTAATTTTCATGTTCATCCTGCTAGCTGCCTTTTATCATGTATGTAAAATATGGAAACAGACTCAAATTTATGCAGTGATTTTCCTAAAAGTTATACAATAAGCATATGCAAATCATTGTTTTGACCACTATCCTTCTGGTTCTTGGCTGTGTCAAAAGAAAAATTAAAATTAGTGGTATGTATATCATGCCCAGCATTTAATACCACACATGCGGAAATCGATGTGAAGTTTCTCCTCAGAACGGTGATGGACATCATTCTACGGTGTGATTCTCACAATAACCTCAAGATACTGTTGGGTCAGGTAATTTTCCATTCTTTTAGCAGTAGAGAAATCAGCCCTTAGCAACGGTAGAGAGCACAAGCATCTGGTAAACACTACTAACCACTAGAGAAACGAGGATGACTAATCAATGCATGGTCCTACCCCTAAGTGACCCACTGTGTCACGGACTAAGACAAGGGAAATACATTACATGATAGAGGATGCACCAGAGCCAAGAACAAAGATTTTAAAAATGTGAAACAAATTTTCTCTTCAAAACAATAACACACGTTGTCATTTCAATATAACTTATGATTCAGTTAGTATTTCCTGGTCTGTGTTTCATCTTCCAAAAATAAACTGATGCCAACTGGGAAGAGTAAGCAACACTTGTAATTTTTATCCTCTGGGAGGCTGAGCAGGCAGGAGGACAAGCTCTCAAGGCCAGCCTAGGGAGCTTAGCAACCTACTAAAGTCCTGACATAAAACGAAAAAGGTATGTATCTTAGTGCAAAGTCTCTGGGTTCAATATCCAGTACTAAATAAATAAATAAATGGATTATAATGTTCATAATAACATATGGGCATATTATTTAACAGTCATTCTAAGTTGCATACAGTTAAACACATAAAAACTGGCACTACTGAAAAGAGAGAGAGGTTAGGAGGATGTGATATGTGTGATGACACATAATTGCATTCCAGTAGCTCTGGAGGCTGATGCAGGAGGGTCACAAGTTCGAGGCCAGCCTGGGCATCAGATGAGACCCTTTTTCAATAAAAAAAAAAAGAGGCTGGAGATGTAGCTCACTGCTAGAGAGAACTGGGTTTAGTTACCAGTACTGAAATTGTTTTTGCAATAATAAAATAAAAAGAGAGAGAGAAAAAAGGAAAGCCCTGATGTGTGTTATTTGCCTATTCCGTGTTGCTAACGACTTTAGGATTTAACCACCAATCTTGATGTGTCAACAGATGTGAAAATAGAAAGAGAGGTCCACGTCTGGTTTCCAAAAAGTAGTAGGAATTGGCTTCACCATTACACACCAGCAGAGTGAATACTGCACGGTAGCAGCCCTTATTTGCTAGCAACATCCCTGTTCTTCTCAAGGGCAGCTTGCCCTTCTCCACTCATGCCCAGAAGCTGGTGCCTGGCATCTCCCCAGGCCCCAAACGACCTTTTCAGTGCAATCAGCTGACCCAAAGCTGTGGTGCTCTACCAATTAGGGGAAAAAAGTAATGAGAACGATCTTGTTAGAGGCAGAACCACCTTATTAGGGTGCTCACAATCACAAGAATCAAGTAATTGCCAGCATGAGCTAAACTTGAAGGAGATCATAGCCTTCCTTACCCTCTGGGAAATTCCCATTTTGGTAAGAATACTTCAACAAAAATGAAGTACGGCCATGAAGGAGAAAGGGTGATGCGGGAAACCAGGGGAGCAGGATGACAGAGACATGCAAGAGCTTGTTGCTGTCATCAGAAGCGGCTGATGATGCCAAGACAATGGAGCATGTTTAAGAATCAGTTTCGTTTGTTTTGTTTGTTTTGCTTTACTTTGATACAGGCTATTGCTGTATAGCTCAGGCTGGTCCTACAATTACTATGTAGACCAAAACTCATGGTAATCCCTTGTCTCAGCCTCCCAAGTGCTGGGAGTACACTTGTTGCTGGCGAATCAAACTCTGGACCTTTCCCTTGCAAGGCAAGCACTTTAACCACTGTGCCATTCCTCCGGCCCCTCAACTTGGTTGTTTTGTAATGGTATTCCATCATTTTTTAATGGTTCAAACTCAACCTCCATCAAATTCCTGCATCAATCGTTCCCTTCAGTCCAGACCACTTTTTTTTTCCCTCCCTAGATACTGGCAGGATGCAGAATGCAAATACTCAGCATCATTTTTCTGCCAAGAGATGTTGGGGAGCGGTGCGTAATGAGCCCCTGCTCAGCACACAGAGCTATGGTGGGTTTGGCTGTCTCACCCATTATCCCCAGTCTTGTTTGCTTGTCAAACAGGAAAAAAAAAAAGCACCCTGGCTACTTTCACATTCATATTCAATGACTTGATTTGAGTATTGTTCTAATACTTCATCAGAAAATTATTCTCTTTTTTCCTTTATACATGTACTTTTAAAAAGGTTTGCTGAATTTTAAATTTTCTTTCTTTCATATCTCCAGGCTTATGTTTTTTTCATGAAAAAACACACATCTAATTTGATAATAGAGGTCACTAGAAGTTTCATGGTTTGAAACATAATTTTCAGCAAGTTGTCTATTTAATAATAATAACAGCAAACACATGCAGCATTTGCCAACACAATATTGCTACACAAAGCACTGTCCTGGCTAACACACACATTCTAGAGGTAGTACTACCGTTCCTCCAATGCTACAAGCCACAAAGGTGAGGCCCAGCAGTCACACAGCCAACGGGAAAGCCAACGGCATCACGTAAAGCCATCACAATTGCTCAAAAATATACGAGTTAACTCTCATCTTGTAAACTCTGACTAAATCTAAAGCCATGACCTCAGATTTGATTGTCATAGTGGCAGAACAAAAGACAAAGGGTTTTCAGTAGTTACGACCAGCTACCGCTATCTTCCCAGCGAAGAAAGCACATGATGGCTAACAGTGGAGAGCCTATTCTGGTCTGAGATGAAAAGACAATTCCTAAATGGTAGAGACTATCTAAATGCACAGTAATATCTGTGGAGGGTAATTTCACCCAATTTAGAATCTTTGTGTAAGGCTTGCTTGTTTCTGGGCCACTTTCGCAGCAGCACGCTCTTTCCCTGACACTGGGGGGATGGCTGCTCATGGGCCCAAGCCCACAGGAGCATCCCCGAAGGCCCGGCTCAGCTGGGGGCACATAGATGTTTGCTGAGTGAATAAAATGAATATACGTAGAGTAGATTGCTGCTGCAAAAAGGTTCAATAGAATCAAAAACAGTGTTTCTGAGATACAGAATGTATGATCAATTGCTAAAAGGTAGGCGCTTCTTTAGGAAGATAATTGCATTATAATACTGTAATATATATATATATATATATATATATATATATATATATATATAGAGAGAGAGAGAGAGAGAGAGAGAGAGAGAGAGAGAGCTAACAGTTGGAGAAACGCACACACATATATCACATATATCTCTTACCCTCACCTCATGTATATATATACACACATATATTATATGTCAAACTTAAGGTGTTTTCCCTAATGTGATAAAAAGGATAATATTGGTACTCTTGGGAGAACAGCTGAGGTGGAAACCAAAGATAGCTCTTGTAGAACCAAGTGGCTGTGTGTTGAGACAAAGAAAAGCCCAGCACAGATTTAGGTTTGACACTAATAAAGTGCAACAATTCCTGAAATAAATATAAGGAGAAACAGGATGTTTATAGAAAATTGCTTGAGACTGGATAGCAAAGTAGGGTAGGTATTAAAGTCAAGAAATTAAGCCATGGATGAGAGTTGAAAGTTAAGGACAAATAGAAATGGGGTGTGGGAAAGGGCAAGTGCCCAAATGGAGACAACATGCATGGATGCTGAAAAGGTAGTTGCAGTGGAAGTGCTTCTTGGGTACCAAGGGAAGAGTGTTATCTATCTCATGTACCGCTGGGAAAGGCTTTTGTTTATGTTTACCTTTTTTTCAAAAAGATGAACTATTTATTGAAATAAGTTACTATATGGATATAAATATGAGCATCACCTTTTAGACATCAACAGGATGTCATTTAAAATATATATATTGTTTATTATCATCCTCCTCCAGAAAAATTGTGATACAAAACAAAATATACAAGTAATTATTGAAAGTTAAAATTAAAAGGTAGCTGACAGCTGACCATTATTAGAACATTGGTGTTTAAGTCGGAGAAAAGGTATTTGTATTGGGTGTGGGGGAATTGTGTGTACATTTTAATAAATACATATGTCTCTCAGAAGAAATATTCTGGTCTTCTTCCAGATAGCATAATATTTTATGTCATAATAAACTTATTTAACCCAAGTATGACTTTCAAGAATTCTAGAAAGATGCAAAGACATATGTCAGACATCAGTGACTACTACAGCACTTAAGTAACTGAAATAATTGTTTGACAAGGACTTAGTCTGGATGGTCTCTTTTTCTCGCTTGCCTTCCTTCTCTCCCCAGTGCTCACACTTGTGTACAAGTGCTCTTTTGCCGCCCTTTACCCACCCCTCCTCCCCTCCCCACCCTATCCCCCCTGTTTCACATTCTTTTTCATTTTAAGTTTCATAAGAGGTGTGATCTGGGTCTCTCATATCAGAGAGACCATTCGATGTTTCACCTTCTGCTTCTGACTCACTTCACTAAGCATGATGTTCTCACGTTTCTTCCATTTGCCTGTAAAAGCCTCCATGCTTTTGGACTTTATATATGCATAGTATTCCGTTGTGTATAAATACCACAGTTTGTGTATCCATTGGCCTGCTGATAGGTATTTTGGTGATGGGATCTTGTTAAATTAAAAAGTTTCCACACAGCAAAGGAAACTGTCAACATTGTAAAAAGAGGAACAACAGACTGGGAAAAAAAATGTTCACCACCAACAGCTCAGATAGGAAGCTCATAACTAGAATATACAGGGGGCTGAAGAAAAATAAGCCTACCAAAATAAAGGATCCCATTGAAAAGTGGGCAAATGAAATGAAGAGACAGTTCACTCCTGAAGAAGTACAAATTGCCAATAGATACATGAAAAGATGTTCAACATGTCTAGTCATAAGAGAAATGCAAATCAAAACTACACTAAGATATCATCTCACTCCAGAGAGAATGGCCTATATCAACAAGTCAAATAGTAATCAGTGCTGGCGAGGCTGCGGGGAGAAAGGAACCCTCCTGCACTGCTGGTGGGAATGTAAATTCGTACAACCACTTTGAAAAGTAGTATGGAGATCTCTCAAAAGACTAGAAATAAATATCTCCTTCGATCCAGTGACACCCCTCCTGGGAATATATCCAAAAGAGGCCAAAACAGCACAGAATACAAGTGCTCTTTATCTTTCTGCAGTGGAGCAAGGACTCTGCCGCTCTGGCTTGGTTTCTCTCTCTCTCTCTCTCTCTCTCTCTCTCTCTCTCTCTCTCTCTCTCTCTCTCTCTGTCATCTTTGGTATATGTCTGCATTTTTGAGGAGCTAATGATTCTTCTATGCAATATTTTAACTTTTTGTATCTTCTGTTCTGGGCTTCACTCTTTCTCATATATCATAATACCTGCCTAATCATTCGCTGAGATACTAGACAGAAAGGCTATCATTAAAATAAGCTTCTCTATTCACTTACATATGAGAAAACACAGAAGATGAGATGACGCCGATTCATTATCTGATTGGTTCTGATTGGTTTATAAGAAGAAAGCAATAAATATTTGGAATACAAAGCCTATGTCAAAACCAGCATTTCTCAGTTCAAAAACACAAGAGACCTTTCTGATCAAATTTCTAACAATGCTATCACGCCTCCTCAAACTATGTCAGTGTTGTGGCATGGCAGGTTCTTATGACAATGAGCCTGGTTTTTGTGTCAGGGAGGCCTCGGTCTGGTCCTTGTTCCTTCACAATTAACTGTAGGCCTTGAGCAAATTCACAATTCAAACAACAATTACTCATGGAATGTAAACAATAGCTTCCGTCTTGTAGAATATGTGTGAATAGGTAACATAGCTATTGACACATATATAAATGCTACTTGGATCCTAGTAATATTGGTTACATATATTTAAATTTTCCCCATTTCAACTTTATTCCAGGCTCATTACCTGCCATATCTTGCCTAGGGTCCCAGAAATGGCACCATATACAAAGGAGATGCCAACCCTGAGCCTTACGCTTTAATCATACTTCAGCCTTGTGCCATAATTTAAATAAATCCTAGTGCCCTTCCTTGCTTCCTTGGTTTCTGGATACATTTCTAAATGTTCTACTTTTCATGTTGAATTAATAATTAATATTTGGATTCCCTTTACAGAAAGAATAAAAAGGAGTAGAGGATAGAGAGGAAATTAGAAAAAAAAAGAAAAAAAAGAGCCAGGTCTTTAGTAAGGTCAAGTAGTGGCCAAATGGCAGGGTTAGAACTTGGCACACACAGAATGAACCAGGCCTGCTCTACTGGATGCTCTGCTTCAGATCTTGAGTGTCATTTCTGCCAGATCCAAAGTGCACTGAACATCACCTAGCCAAGAAGGAGTGTGAAGCAACTATGATTCTTTCCTTGACTATCAAGTGACTGGGCAAAGATATTCTTTAACCAAATGAACACATAGGCCATACAAATGATTGCCAGGTATTTGGGGAAAATCTAGCCTTGCAGCTCCAGTCACTGCTGTTGGTACATGAATGCCTCTGTATCCAAAAACAATGCTCCTTTTGCAAATTACATTGTTCAATACGTTTCCTCATATGTAGCAGGCAAAGTTTAGTAGGCAAAGAAACTTTGTGTTGCTGGGACAGAATACCTGACATCCAAAAGTTTAGAGAGAAAAAATATATTTTAGCTCACAGTTTCCGAAGATCACAGTTTATTCACAGGTAGGTGGCTGGAAAATGGGGAAAGCAGGTGACAGGGCTAGAGCTGGGTCTGAGGCCCGAGGTAGAGCTGGAAACAGACATCCTCACAGCAGTCTGGGAAAAAAGGGCACAACCAGCACCGCCCCATCCAGCCAGGTCCCACCTCCCAACACTACACAGTATCCATAGATACGCGAGGCTCTGGGGGGATACTCCAGTTCCAAACCACACAGGGCCTTTTCTTAACTGCCTCTGAAAGGCTTTCTGCAAGTGTTGTAGTGGGTTTGCACTCCCTCTTCCCACTGGAGGCCAATTACATTGTTGCCAGATTTCAGTTGGTAGAGTTAGGGGCTTTCAGGGGTAGTGAATCTTCCCACTCAATTACGGAAAGGAATTCTCACCATCCTTACTACAAGAACACATAATCCGCCCTGATGCTGGTATTTGTAAAAGTAGTTTGCAAGTACCTACTCACCATCCATGTCCTCAGTGGTGAACTACTGCCCCATCTTTTCCCTGTGTGTCATGACCCGTTTGACCCCTTTCTTTTCTTCCATTTATATCTTCCCTCAAAGGATTCGAAACTTAGCATGATTTTCCTGTCTAAGACCACAGCTGTTCTCTGTGATGCAACTCCGATTTAAATACTCAGCTACTTAATCTCGTAATCTTGAATAAGCGTTCAATCTACAATGACATAGACTCTAACTTTCTTGACTCAACAGCTTTCTATTTCCCTTTCAGTCTCAGCTCAACTTCCAAGATAACTCAGGCTTCAGAAAGAAAATCCTCTTCATAGCGGCCTTGCTCGTTTCTTCTAAATGCTTCTTCCTGTTTCTTCCAATATTCAATTCTGGTCTTCATGCCCTCCAATCACAGAAAAACAAAGAAAACAAAGCTCCTTCGAGGGCAGCTTATTTGCTGACAACATCTATGTGTTACATGAGCAGATAAAGCACCAGGTAGAAGAGTTTAGCTACATCAGCCGCTTTCGAAACCCGAAGGTGTAATTTTCCCCAGCAGAGGAAAAAAGAATACTTAGAAATAAAGCTTCTGTTAATGGAGTTAAGTTGCACAACCAGGGAAAGCTGGACACTACAGTTCATCTTAGCCCCTTACAGGACAAGAGGGAACACCTTTCCTGATGCTTTGGATGGTGTTTGGTGAAAGAGATTGAAAATAACTCCAATTGCTCTGAGTGGAGCGTGTGAAAAGGCACCTTTCTGAGCCAGGCAATTAGGGCCAATGAGGAGCCCCATGTGACAGAGGTACAGTAGCTGTCTTTGCCCACAAGTTTCCTGAACTAATGCCCATTGACGTCCCTGCATGGAGAGCTAGAGCATGCATATGGCAGGTCAAAGATTGCCAAAGATTTTGCCAATTAAAAGATAGTGTTTTTACCTCATCAGCTAGTAGGGAAGAATTGTCACTAACAGGCATATGGAAGATTCAAAGAAAAATTAAGCTTAAGATACAAAGAGAAAGAACTTACTTTTGAGTATGTTGATTTATTGCGCCCATTAGACGTCCAAACAATGACATGAAATAGACAATGGGGAATTAGAGTTTTCTTTTTTATATTTTGAAGGGAAAATAAAACATAAAATAGGATCAGATGTTTTGATTCTTCCAAATTTCTATCATTCTGAATAGATCTGGGATCTTGGCAGGGTAATTTTCAAAGTGATGGAAGGTGTGATAAAGTTATTATAGAAATGCCCAAATCTTCTTGAAATGGCAGCTTATTAACATGGGATTTTCAAGTTTTCTTTTTTTTATTTCTGTGGTATGGTAGCTTCTCAACTCTATATCAGAAGCCACATATCAATACGATGATTTCATCTTTCAGTTTTGGTCATCAAAAAGGTTTGCTCAAAGTGGTTAAAGTTCAACCCTCACGTTATTACTTGCTGACTGGCAAACTGAGGCTAACTGTATTTTTGGATTTACCCTTTCATCTGAGAGTTCTTAACGCCATGAGAAACTGAAAGGAGACCATGCGACATTCCATCTGGCATGAGATGACTTCTCTCTATGGAACACCAGGTAAACTGAGGAATTGTGACTCACATAGAAGCGTCTCTATCTGGCACCTGAGTCAGCTGGCCCCACACAGCTCTTGACTGGGAATATCTATGACCGAATTCTGCGCTCCAGGTTCGTCTCCTAGGAGAGTCAAAACTAGTTTGTTTGCTGACACCATTGAGCACCACCACAGTTCTTCCATCAAGACTGGGAAATGGTTCCATGGTCCTTTGCTCATTCCACCCTGAACGTGCCTTTTTTGTAGCAATTGGTAAGCTTTAATGAATAGTCACTTTTTCATCATTTCTAACAAATAGCAATTATTTCCCCTCCAGCACATAATTTTCCCCATTTATTGCCTACCTAAGTGACCTTCAGACTGTATTAGCTATTTGTATTTTAAATTGCATTTTATTTAATTTTAAATCTGGAATGAGATGAATAAATTGTTTAGTATTTTTTTTTCTGTGTTATCCTGCGGCGGTATTTCTCAACCTTTTATTTATTATTTGAAGAAAAAACAGAAGAGTTTTAGACAATTTGTTCCTTGTTATCGTACTCCCATATAATTTTAATATCACAGACGAACTACATAGCTGTGTATGGATTGTGGCTTCCTGCAGTAAGAAAGAAGGCCTTTTCCTCTAAAGAAACATTTTTTCATGCCTTTTGGGTATAATATACACTTAACTGGAGTTTAATGTACTACAATGTTGGGTCAAATTCAGAACTGAATAAACAGTAACAACAGAAAGAAAGAAAACAAATGGCTTCTGTGGTTCATGTGGTTGCTACTTCTCTCTTCTTGGGAGAATGAGGTGAAACACTGACATAGAGCTCAACATCAATGAAGTCAGCATTGTCATGTGTCAGATAGAATAAGGTCACCTGAGACAAGTCACCCTGGCAGTCTGGATACTAATTCTCAATTTATTTCCCATGGATTAGAACTTCCCCATGGAAATTGGTCCCTTTAGTAAAAGCACTATGAACTAACAACTGGGTACTTTGTAGCAGTAACTTTACCACAGGCATTCTCGGTAGGTTTTTCCAGGAATGTAATATAATAGAGGTCAGGCTGATGAAAGGCCAATAATGAGGGAGAGGAGAAATAGATTTGGCAGTGACTATTTGTTATTGCTGTGCCAACAAAATGGTGTCTTAGTGTTATTTCCGCCTTAAAAATCATTATGCATGAACCTGCCTGAAGGACAAGTACATTGATAACAACCTTTGCTGTCAGCTACTATATTGGCCTTTATGTCTTCCATTGTGTTTCTCAAAAACTTAATTTACAAGGTCCACGTTTATTACTTCAGTAACTAAGTCTAAAAAGATTATGATTGTGACTTTATTATAGAATATTCATGCAACTAGTATGAATAATGTAGTCTTAAAAATACTTTCTATGACTGCTTTTAAGAGTTTTACATATCATAGTAAAGAGTTAAAATTATATTTATTTGTAATGCTTTAGGTATTTCAATATCTAAAACTGACCATAAAAATACCTGTATATGATTAGTTTTTTTCTTCATCGCTCTTCAAGGTTTTAATATTTCTTATTACACATTTTCTAAGCAAAAATATTTCATAATGCCTGACATCCAAAAATTTTAAGGATCAACATATTTATCACTCATTATTAAAATATTTTAAATTTCAAAAAAATGTTTTTGACATACTAATTATCTTCCTTTCTCATACAAATCCCTCGCTTTTCTACTGTTAGTGTCAAAGGTAGACATATTATTTGTTCTAAACCAAAGAAGGATTAATCTCTTTTCCATATGTATGTGGGATTCCAATGGCACCTACTGTAGATAGCCATAATTAGACGAGTCATTTGCATTGCTATCCCTGCTATTATTTAATTAACTCAGAAATAACTGCCTGATTTGATATTTACTTTCACCTTTCCTTGGTACTAATAAATATTAACAGTGAATGAACAAACCTCCGCTAATATTATTTGGTGCATAAATTTTAGAATATTACTGATTAAATCACAGAAAGAATGTAATTTTACTATTGAGATATAATTATTTGTATAGATGTCATGCCATAGTCATTTTCTCAGAGCTTGCACCTGCAAATTTCTCTTTTATATACAATAATATTGCTACAGAGGTACAGAGAATTTTTAAAACTTAACAGATTTTTTTGTAAGTTTGCAGATTTTTGCCCCTTGCATAAGGTCACCTAAGTCTGTCAAAGATGAGAACAAAAACTGATCTTCGTTCTTTCCACAAGGATCTGTTTGCATTGGGAAACAATCAAAGGCAAGAAATAGTATGTTATATGAAGAATATGATTTCTGTGGATTCCCAATAGCCAGGTTTGGCTCAGCAATTATTTGTAGAATGTTCCCTATTTCTGAAATAATGAGCATGGAGCACAATGGGAGCTCCCCTCTGAGATGCCTTAAGTAGGGTGCTGAAGATGCTTAACCCCTAAAACAGCAGAAAATGACCCTTCTTCAAGTATCGATTGTAAAATAAAGTTTGCCTATATGCCTTTACCTGCCCATTCAATGCATTATCTATATAAATAAAAAGAGCAGCAATTTCTAAGGCAGTACTTTAAATTCACATCATTTGTTAGAATAATGGACAAGTAAGGGGCACTATTTCATGCTTGGTTGGTTTCTCTTTCCAGTTTCTGCCCAGCAGATTAGGAACTTCCGAAGATTTAAACCAGAAACAATTTAAATAGCATGAGACCCTCTAAGTTCCATTTTTTTTTTTGCTTCACCATTCTTTATTGATAGATTTATCCTCAGTAAAATGAACACATTTTGACATTTGTCTTAATAGATAAACATTTTAAAATACTACTCTGCAAGTGTAGGTTCAAAGAAACCCCATACTATCTAGTGAAAACAAGACATAATTTTGAAACGTCTGCCTCAGGAACAAAGTCAGATTTTTAAAAATATAGGAGTTTCCATTGCTCATCCCTGGCCAAATATCAATTTGATAAACTATCCAAACTATCTACAATCAAAAGTATTTTTTCAAGTGCTAGTAGTCCATGTGTGAGATTACAGTGCATAACTTAGGAAATATATTGTGTTATAGAGGGTAGGGAAGACAGTCTTACTCAATCCGTATCACCTCTCCATTAAGCCCAGAGAGCAGAGTGAAAAAAAGAAACTTCAATGCAGAGAAGAAAAACAAAGTGAACATTTGATTTAGCAATAGGCCACACGATGCGGTCTGCCTCAGGGAACCTTACTAACTGATTGACACTTGTAGCTCTAGACAGCAGTATGGTTCCTATCGACTCAGACCCTACAACCATTTATGGGATATCAGGTCACCCTGGACCCTAGTCATCCTACTCTAGGGATCCTCATTGTCCATCTGACCAGAAACCACAGCCTCAAGCACTAGTCTAGTACCATGACTTTATACTCCACACCAGGCTTGCATTTCCAGGATTAAAGATCCACTCAATATAGCTAGTATTCTAACACGCAGGTTCAAAGTCAGACTCATAGTACAAGATACTAGGGGACACTGAATCCAGGTCTACTCCAGTGATTTCAAGGTCCAAGCCTGCTCAAATGGATTCATGTACCAAGTCCACCTAGCTGATGTCCCATACACCAGACTAATCTTCCCAAGGATTCCAGGATGCCCACTTTGGACCTTACAGGGAGATTCATACAGAACCTGTGGATGAGATAACAGGAGGGCCTTCTTCATAAAATATGAATTTGTAAAATATGGAAAAGATGGCTACTTTTTAAATATGCAGAAACTAATTCAAGGTCACACGATTATGAATATTTGAGAAAACATGACATCACTGAAGGAGCAAAATGAAAGTACAAGTAACAGACCATAAAAAAATAGAAATCTATGAACTGAGTGGTAACACGCATATAACGTTTTAAAATGTGAGCTATAAGAAAAGACAGACAAATAATGATACCAAGAAAATGATAGTTGCCCAAAATAGAGAGTTTAAGAAATAGACAGATACAAGGCAAAGCAGACTAGCATTCTGGATCAGAAGAATGTAACGATTTAACCAAAACTAAAAAAACATCGTTTTTGAATTTATTACAAGTTTGGAAAGTTGCTACAATAAGTTCTGAGATGAAGTACTGAGTGGCATCGCTTTTGGAAGACCATTTGACAGTAATTATAAAGACTAATGGCTTATTTATATTTATCCCTAGCAACTATATCCCAGTTATAATTTTAAGGACTGCAGGGGGAGGAAACTCCTTTTTGTCAATTAAAAAAGGTATTAAATTAATAGTAAATAATAATCAAAGTGTGCAAATAATTGATGTAGCCTGAATTTTAGGAGACAGGGTTGAGAAACACTATCATAATGCAAGGGGAAAAGTAATCAAAGCAATAAAGAAAGCACCCAACATATAAGATAAGTAAATAGAATTATGTTTGTGTATTAGATTTTTCTATGGAAGATGACCTTAATAATAACAATACTAGTGAAAGAATATTTTTCTGGTCTTCAATAAAATTTGTTTTTTTGCTTCATATTGCTTTGCTTTATGTTCTTTTATATTGTTTTTTGTTTTGGCTATTTTATTTTTTATTCAAAAGAAAATGAAATATTCCTTATACTTGTCATTGAGGATTAGACGAGTTACAGTGGAATAGGGAAAACATCCCTGAATTCCAATGGCTTACAGCAGTGAAGGGTCATGTCTGCTTTATATTTTGTGTATGTCCTATCTTCAGTTATGGCTTTAGGTAGATACTGGAGGCTCCATCTCTGAACTTTCATGTTTGAGAAAAAGGAAAGAGAAACAGGGAAACAGGCAGTGATTCTGAAAATGATATGGTACAAATCGCCTTGATTCTCACTGACCAAAACAAGTCACATGGTGACTGACCAGAAGAAGAGCCTAAATCAAACCTAGCAAATAGTCTCAGGGGAAGCAGGTGTTTGATTAGCAACATTTAACTTGATCGATAGAGATGACTTTTTAATACCTAAGATAGTTCTTAATAATAAATTTTAAAAGTATTCAAAGAGAAATTTACTAACAAGAAATTTTCTAAGCAACTAGGAAGAAAATAATGTATTAGAAACAATATATTAAACTGACAAACTTTGTTTATAAATCAGAAAAAAACAAGTTTCAAAAGCAAAACTGTGACGAAAACATTAACTTGTTATTCTGTTGAGCTCTGATAACAAGAAGAGAATTTGAAGAGGGCAGTGATGGAATTTGGAGAGGAACAAAAGAACAGATTTTGGACGTGACACCATTGCAAAGGACCAAGAAGTGGTCATAACACGACAGAGATCAACAGAGGACAGCGTGTTGGAACTTGTTGTTTACAGTGTAAACATAATTTGTTTTTATATCATTCTTAAATTATATATATAATTACTATTTTATATTTCAAATATGTATTTAAAATCTTGGACAGGATGACCTTGTGAATTTCTATAAGGACTAGAGATGTTCAGCTACGCTTAACCCCTGAGTCTCTTTCCGTGAGGTCAAGCGTTTGACCTCTCAAATAATTGTGGGGTTTTTTTGTTTGTTTGTTTGCTTGTTTGTTTTTGTAAAAAGCTGCATCTTTGGCCCAGCCAGAACCTCCAAGGTACCACTGAGGTCTTGTTCCACACACGATCTTCACATCTGCAAGGCAAAAGAAATGAAAGGCCTCCTGTAGACATGCCACCTGCTGACCTAGGATCTGTGGCCAGCAGCTATTCCTTTTCCTACTGACTTATATATGGGAAGTAAGTGAGAAAATTATTTACATATATAAATTGTATGTCTGGTGGCTCAGGAAAAAAATTCTGGAAATCAGCCATAGTTTTCTAAAAATATTGGGCTTTTAACACTAAAGTCAAACACCCTGCCCTTTCTGTAACAGAAATACTTACCTAATATCTCAAAAGAGCTATATCATTTTTCTCTACGCTTTTATTACAATTATTATAATTTTTCTTTTTGAGATAAAACTCAAGTGCACATATAAAAATACTTTTGTTTTACATGTTTGATATGATACAAGAGTAACAAATTGTTATCAAAATAAACACAGTAACCCTGCTATTGCTCACAAATGGCAATACTTAATTTGTCCCTTCAACCTAAAACAGCAAAAGATATTCGTTCTACCACCATATAAACTCTTTTTAACCTACCTTTTTTCATTCAAGATAATGACTCTAATATTCATTCATTTTCCGTTAATACAACTTTTTGCTTTAAAATGTCAGATGACATCGTGTTACGTTGATATAATACATTCTGTTTGTTCATTTAATGCCTATCAACTTTTAACTTGTTTCTATTTAGAAGAGACTGCATATAAGCCACTTTGATGTGTAAGCTTTCGTGTTTATATATGCGATCGTTTCCCTTGTGTGAATACCCAGAAAAACTGAGTTCACTAATATTAAATTTTTAGGGCATTGTCAAATCATTCTCCAAAGTCGTTACAGACAATTAATATTTCTAGAAAAATAAAGTGAGTTTTAATTCGGAACTCTCACCATCACTTGCCAGAGTCAGTTTAGTTTTAGTCATTCGGATATGTGCACACAGTAGCCCTTCCTTATCCTTGGCGGATATATTCTAAGACCTCAATGAAACTTCACGTAGTACCAAACAATCTATACATGTTTTCCTATTCATTCTTGACATAGATCTTAGTGATTTCAATCTCATCTTTTTTCTTCCCTTAGTAAGTCAAGAGATTTCTCCTTTAGACTAAAAGAAAAACTGTAACGATTCTCTTTAGCATGTCTGAATTCCCAACATCTTTAGTTTTCCATTCTGGGACCATTAGTAAGTACCTTAAGGCTCATTTGAACGCTACAAATAAAGTATATTCATGCATAAGTCTGTGTGTCACTACATAGCAATAGCACAACAGTGATGTGGTAACGGGGAGGACAAGGTGTATATCAGTATCAATATTCAGAACACAGGGATTTTTCATGTCCTTTTAAGAGGTAGCATCAAGGCCATGACTATGCTACTCCTAATGGCATGCAACGTAAAACTTACAATTTTTTTATCTTTAGAATTTCCCACTTAATCATTTGGATTTCTGTTGACCACAGCAACTGAAATCACAGGAAACCAAAGGACAAAAAAGTGATTACTGTAGTGTTGTCTCATTTTTATTTTATCCTGCCATTCCCTCATGACCAGTAGTGTTTGGTATCATCTTACGTGAAGGTAAGCTTCCTTTTGTGAGTCATCTGCTCAACTTTTTCACTCATTTTCTCATGTTATTTCTTGTTTTCTTGTTATTGAAATCTAATTGGTTCTTCATATCTTCTGGTTACGAATGCTTGTAATGATACATTGTCGTAAATACTATTTTGTCCAAAACTGTGGCTTGTCTTCATATTTCTACTTTCTTAATGTCTCTCAAAGAACGCTTTTTCATTCAGTTTTGATGAAGTCCAAACTATCATTTTTTTTCTTTTATGGTTTATGCTTTGTGTGTTCTAAGAATTCATTACCTTGCCAAAGCTTATATAACTTGTCTCCTCTTTTCCTCAGAAAATGCAAATTTTTTGGTTTTATATTTAGGCTTTCAATATAGTTTAATTTTTACGTATATGGTTAGTAAAGCATTCATGTAATTATTTTCCATATGCATACATAACCAGCTGAGCTCCCAAAATTGTTGAGAATCGTATGTAAATGTGTCTAAATATTGCAAGGATTCTTTTTGCAATTGAGTTTCCTTGGTATTACGAGCACAGTACATCATTCCATTTTATAAATAGTCTTCTCTTTTTTATGTAGAGATATGAGGCACATTTTTATACCACTGAATATTATTTGATAATTTTGGAGAAAATATTCAATACAATCATTTAAAATCTCATTTCCAATTACTAACTGCTAATCTACAAGAATATACTTGGTCTATAAATAAAAGTCTTATATTCCTGAAACATTGAAAATTTCAGGTATTACTTTTGTTAGTTGTTTTGCAACTGAGATTTTCTACTCAAAGTTTTATCACCTGAAAATTATAAAATTTTACTTTTCTTTTCTAAATTTCATTCTTTCTATTTTATCTTAGGCCTTAAAGCAAAGGCTAGGACCTAAGATATATGGGAGTGGTTAATCTTGATATTTATACTTCATTTTTCATATTTGGTGGAACAAATTCTATATTTCATTGTTAATTATGATGTGAGCTACAGATTTGCTAAGGATAAATTTTATCATTTTGAAGAAATTTCTTGGTGTTTCCAGATTGTTGGCTTGTTTTTAATACAAGGGAGTCATCAGTAGTGCCCAACATATTTTTCTAAATCTGTTTCAGTGAATACTTTTTCACCTGTTTTATTACTCTGGTGATTAACTTTGATCATTCTCCTTTTCATATGCTAAATAAAACTTTCATTACTGGTATAAATCATACTTGGGTATAGTATGATCTTTTCTACATATTGCTGAAATTGGTTTATAACTTTATTAGGAATATTTGCATGACTCTTCATAAAGAATATTGGTGTGTGGTTTTCTTTATGGAATTGTTTCTCAGATTTAGGAATAAGACTTATGATTCATTTCTATCTTCACCTTCCACGCAATGTCAGTTTTGCGCATGTGATTCCAGGCAACGCCATAGTCTGTCAATCTTCCAAAAGACAGAAGGAGAAAACAAGTGGCAAGATGGGCATGCTCCTTGATTTCAAATTTATTCACGTTGTTTGTGGACATACTGTTTCCCAGAGCAGTGTATATTAGTTGTAAGAGGGAGTGAACGTTTTATAATAGACATATTACCCAACTAGAAGAACAGATGAACACTTCGAAGCATAACTGGATTCCTAATTTTGAAAATGTAACTAAGGTGTCCAAGATTTGCAAAGTGACCTGCCATGTGTGAGTCTTTCTGCTTCCTTTCATATTTCAGAAAACAAAACAACTATGTGTTATTTTAAAATGAAAGCCCTGGTTGGAGAAAAAAAAGCTTCAACATTTGCTCTATGTTGTTTTTGTTTTCCAGAAAAATCTCTAATACCTGAGAGGACATTAAATAAACAAAAATATTCTCAATAAATATTTGGTAAATTAAAAATCAGGTAAGTTGAAGAAAATGAAGTTACTTCTATTTAGATGAGGCAATTTCCCTACTGGTCCTATTTTGAGACTGTCATGGCATTATTAAATTACTTTAGTTCATTCATTCTAATAAAATCTTTAAATAATTATCTTTCAGTATATTAAAGGGAAGCACTGGTGGCATGGATATGTAAAGTTACTTCAAAATTAACTTTTGAAAATCCAAAAGCTCATCAGCCAATGTTGAATTTTCTGCAATTTTCAGATGATCTAGAAAATAGTCACTAAAGTAATTTTAGTGCTGGTTGACAAGAAAGTCAAAGAATTTTAAGAAAACTCAATACTTTGTGTCTAGTACCCTGTATCCTACTTATTTTTAGCCCTTTTTATCCCCCCAACAGCCACCCACAAAATATTTACATATTGCTTAAGTCTTCAGCGCCTAAAATAATTAAGAGTATTTTTGTGGTAACTTATATATCTTAACATGCCCCAATCAAAAATACATGGTTTCTTGGGAAAAAGTATATTCATTTGTTAATTGGAAGCACTATTAATGAGTACTCATACCTTTAAATTTATCCTTAAATGAAGTAGTTGTTTTGGTGGTATTAGTAAATCATCTTTAGAAATAGTATCTGACCTAGAATAATCTAGAAGTCCATAAACGTTGTTTATTGTTTTCTCTGAAACACTCTATTTCCAAATGTCATGAAATTATAATCGTAGGGAACAACTCCCTACCGATATCTTTGCCTCCATATAAAAAAACTATAGCTCCTGATACATGAGCTATGTGTGGCAAACTGGATGATTTTGTTGTCAATCCAGAATTAGATTCAGATAATCTCCCCTAGTGATTATCTTCAACATAAATATTCTCTAGAGAATGCAAGTTTATAGCTTTGAAATTCTTCAGAATATCAAATATGTGCATTATACCTTTAATAAAGTCACCTGAGTTTTTAAAATTGTAGAAAATAAACACTATTAATGACTGCAAATTTACAAAATAAGTTGGCTATGAAAAAACAAAAGCCATGGGAAGAAAAGGGGAGCCATGAACAGTATTATTGACAACGTAAGATAGTATAACAAATAGGAGAAATATGCATGAGAGTTCCTCAAAGATATAAAACTAAATCACCATTTGACCCAGGAATCCCACTTGTGGGGATTTGATCCAAAGCTTTTTGGAATGAGTATGTTGAAGTGATGACTGCTGGCTATTATGAAATAATTCATAATAGCCAAGGTATGCAATCAACGTGGGTGTTCATCACTAGGAAAATGGATACAAAGGATGTGATAGCATTCCACCTTAGAAAAGAAGGAAATTTTCTCATTTGCAACAACAGGGATAAAACTGCACAATATTGTTTATGAAAAACCAAGTGTGGCACAAGAAGAAAAACATCACAAGTGCTCGTGTGTAGAATCTGCAACAATGGAGTCTGAGTAAGCAGAGTGTAATGTTGTAGCTACCAGAGATTGCAGGCTGGGAAAATGGGCAGAGGAGAGTTAAGAACCGACAAAAGGTCTAACTTCTCTTTCTCACTGAGATACAACACATAGCATGAGAATAAAGTAAGTAATAATCGCCTGCCAGGCTTTCTGGAAGACTAAACTTGCCAAGCCTTAATGAATATGACCTTGTAACTTGGAATTAACAAAATATCAGGGCCTGGGGCAAATGCTATGTCTTTCTAATTTGTTGAATAGTGAAAATCTAGGAAACACAAGTGGAGAAACAGGAGCATATACTAGAGCCTAGAGAATGGTGAATATATTGGTAGCTAGTTATTAAGAGAACTGACACTTGGTATTGAACAAAACCAATTGTAGACTGCTTGGGATAATCAACTGAGAAGTTAAGTTAGTAAGTATTTCTAAAATCTGAGATGGGGAGGAGACAGTATAGTGAGGACTACTTGCATGCATTACTTCCCCAGATCTTCTGTAACTGCTATGTAAAACAAACAAACACATACTAATAAATCAATAATTATGGGAAAAATAAGATCTAAAAGAAGAAAAAAACTCAAATGACTACTTTATAATAGGAAGACCCAAATTACCTAGGACTCTTCTGCAATATTCTGGTATATTAACTCAGACCGACCTGGCTGGGTCTTTCAGGGTCTTGGTTTTTTATTTTGTGCTTTTATTATTTCAATAAATCCACCTTTGGCCCTAACACTTACTACTCATAGCTGTCCTCTGAGCACTTAAGTCACTGAGTAGTACATTGAGAGAAAATGAAAGACAAGGTCATAAGCCAAATCCTGTTTCCTATTGATTGAAAATCTGCTCCATAAGATAATAAATCTATGTTTTCTAACCACACGCACATGGGTACAATGTAGCCTTGTGGCATCCAATATCTCAGCATCAGCATGGAGGCTGATGCGGCGGAGGTACTAAGCACACAGCAAGGTGTTGTGTGTGACGCCTGCCTGATGTTGATTGGATTCTGCAGAAAGTTGTCCACCACAATATTGTCTGGGCCTGGAAACCATGGCCAAAGGGCCCGAGGCAGATGAGGTCAAGAAGACTTATGGTGGAGTATAGGACGTGTCTGCTTCAACAGGCAAGTGTCATCCCTGAGGTGTCTTTGCCAACGCTGGTTGGCTCAAAATTAGTTCCAGAAAATGAGACCTACCAAGATGCTCGTTCACCATATTAGGGATTCCTTATTTGATCCCCTCTGTACTTACGGAATTATCTCGGGTTGATATGTGCTTTGCCTCAGAACGGAGGCCACAGCCTGTGGAAGGAAGGTCACATCCTTGTAAAGCCTTTTTGAGCGAGGAGAGTGTCTAACACAAACCACGGACCAAAACAAACAACGAACCAACCAAAATACAATGTCCATCTCATCAACACTACACAATGGAACTTAATATAGATAAAAGTCATGGTAAACCACATGTGATGCACGACTTTCCACTCTTCTCAGTTCTCTTTCTGGCTTTGGCTCTGTGGGTGCCTTCTTTACGACTCTCCTTGAGCCCAGCCTTGTAACACAGGCACCGTGGGAGGGTGAAGCAAAAAGATTGCAATTTAGGTCCATCTTAGACTACTTAGCATCCTAGTGAGATACTTTTCAAACTGAAAAAAAAAATTAAATCAGCTCTGGATACAGCTCAGTGTGAAACGCTGGGGTTGATCCTCAGTACTATTGAAGAAGAAAAAGAAAGAAAGAAAGAAAGAAAGAAAGAAAGAAAGAAAGAAAGAAAGTTAGTTCTCCTTGCTGCTTGTCTCGATAAACTGTGACCCTCCAAGTATATCGAACTCTTGAAATGTTCTGTGTTGACTTGACACTTCCATGTTTACTGTTGCAGTTCTCCCATTCCCACCTCACTCTCCTGTCTTGTGTTTGACCCATATTACTTATATTAAATAGCAGAAGGCAATGTAGAAAGTGAGCCAGCATGAGATTTTCATGACTGGACATATATGTGTCATTTTATCTACCAAGACAAATGCAAGTACAAATACCTGAAGAATCATATAGTCATATGTGGACATTTGTTATCTAATGACAGTGGTATAGTGGCTAGTGTGTGTGCTTTGGTATCTTCCCAAAACAGTCTCTCAATCTCTCTCTCACCTCTCTGGATTTGGGGTAATTAGCACTATTTTAGTATTATTTCAGCATACTTTTTCCCGTTGTATTGATATGTGTTGATAGCTACTGATATGCAAAATTTAAAGATTACATTGATCCTGAGCATTTTGGGCACATACATGTCTTGGCAAGGTAATAAGACCTTCCCCTCTCTCCTTTCACACTTCCCCCTACCCCCCCTCCCCATTCCCCTTATTTTTCACTAGTCAGCATATTTTTGAATATTTAAGTTGAGTAAATATGACCATTCTTTTCCTCCACTTAACACTGGCAGAACAAATAGGACCCTCCAAATTTACATGCTCAATTACTTTTAGGTTAACAAGCTCTGAAGTGCTGTGGAAATGCTCCCCTAGAGTTTCATTGTGGGTTAATGGAGAATCATCTAGACTTTCTTCAGGACGGTTAGAACAATAAACGTCAGAAAGTTCAATCAATTAGACATTTTGCCAGGACCACACTCAAGTGGACAAGTAATTCAGACCATTCCCCAAAGGAAATGGCCTCAAGAATCCTTGCTCTTTGTTAAAATCAGAGTGAGAGGTAACTAAGAATTATTCTTGCAAGGACAGGAGACAGAACCCTGGAAGGGAGACTGACCGCTGTCCTGCCGAACCCTAGGGACTTTGCATAAGAACAAGGAGCAGGCCCAGTGCCTAAGACAGTGGGGATTCTTGCTCTTTTTCTTATAAAATCTGTGTCAAGCCACACAGAGCTCTGGTTTCTGAATGTTAAAGGAATGGAGTAAGAACTCTGCATTTCAGAGTGAATGTATGCATGTGAGCGATGCGCTTGTATCTGTGGTTTGTTGAATGGGTCAATTCAAGTCTTAATACAAATAAAAAGCCCTGAATTTTAGAAGAATTTTAAGATAGTTTTATATCTTTTGAGTACATACAATAGATAGAAATAAAATGATAAACTTTTGTCTAATGACCATCTTTGAGCGCCTATATTTTTACATACTAAGGATGATTTACATGTAGAGTACCAATTCATTGTTTTTAAATAAAACTTCTCAAATGCTTAAAAATAATTACTTAAGTATTGTAGATATTATTCTAGCACATTGATTTATACTATAACATATTTAGAAAAACTTTTCTCTGTTGCTGCACACAGATAAAATTTAGTCTAATTCTAATGAGAATTATCTAGAAAATATATGTGACATTATCTGATATATTTTGTTGCTAGATAAGCAAAATTAAAAGCTTAGTTATTATTATGAAGCAACAGCTATTTCCAGAATGATAAATTTTTAGTTCTGGAAGACAGTAAGAAATGGGAAAAACACATCCAATCATGATAGAGTGGTTTGACATTTTCAGAACTAAAACTGAGAGCTATTTTTTTCTACTCTCTACAGTAAGGTCACATTTTAAAACAAAATTCAAAATTTGTGAGTGTGTGTGTGTGTGTGTGTGTGTTTGTGGCAGAGGGCCAGGAATGAGAGAGAGATAATACACACAGGCTAACTTCAGGCTGTCTTCTCAGTTTGTCTTATAAATAACAAAGCCATTGTCAAGTGCATTTTATTAATGAGTTAAGCTTTACAGACAAGTACCATATCGGTATGGTACAATCGAATCTAATTTCTACTAACATTTCTATTAACCTAATCAGTGGATATAGAGACACACACCCATTTTAACACTTAATTATTGAAAGAGACCAAATAAGATAATGCATTTTCTCCTTTTTGATTAGAAAGTGGGATAATATTCCCATTTTATTAAGAAAAATAAAACAAAAAAGAGGCTTGGATAGCTTCTATATTGCTGAAATACACATGGTGTGTTTAGATGAAAATTCTAAGAGTAGATAAAAATAGAAATAATCTAGAGATAGACCTTTCAGGAAAAAAATGAGACCATCATTTATTCTTTTGCTACTTCTTCCTCCTTTTTATTTATTATCCCCATTTCATTAATATGGACAAGTGGAAAAAATGAAGTTTATATTGATCTCGAGTATCTTGTGCACATACAGTTGTGACAGTTACAAATCCTTCCCTTCTCTCTTTTCGACCCTCCATATCCCCACCTCTTTAGTTCCCATTATTTCCCACAATAAGTTCCATGGAATAATTGTGATCTGTGTTTGTCATATCAGAGAGACCATTTGATATATCATCTTCTGCTTCTGACTCACTTCACTAAGCATGATGGTCTCAAGTTGCCTCCATTTGCCTACAACAGCCTCCAACCTGTCTGTCTTTATAGATGAGTAGTATTCTATTGTGTATAAATAAGTGCCTGACTGTGATACAACAGCATATCTCTCATGTATAATTACTGGCAACGTGCAATCCATTTCCACAGGCATTGTTCCATTTTGGGTTTGGCTATCACAAGAATTATACAAATTATGCAACACCTTTCTAGTTTCAATATACAGGTAAGGAGAAAAAATCTTGGTCAAGGATAAGATTTATGTGAGTTAACCCAGCGGTTAGGACAACCACGACTTTACCTAGAACTCCTGACTCCACTTTTGAGAGTTTAAGAACACTAAGTAGAAGAATTCTTGCTTTCATGGGGACGAAGGACAGCACATTTTATTTATAATTTTATTGCACCTGAAGCTTTTAGTGGACTTTGTACTTACGCACCATGGCTTTTGATTCTATACCTACGAGGCACTTCTCTTCCTCAGACTATCCCAACCTTGCCAGTTTTGTCCAATAGCATCAGAAATGATGCATGTCTCCACGCCCTATTCTGTTTAGCCCAAGGTCTACATCACAGGGCTCTCCCTCTTCTCAAAATGGGAGCTGGTGCATATGAAATGCCTTCAGTTCCAAATAATTCAGGAGAAACATTTCTCGCACTAGGATGTCAGCAGGATTTTATCCTATCAATACTCAAGGGTTCTCCATTGGTGACTTTATGTTTCCCTGTTCAAAGGGACTTAAAATAATGTCTGGAGAGAGTCTTTTGAGAAGACAAGCTTGGGTGCTTGTATTTTAAAGCTAGCATTTCCACGGCAACGCTGACATTATGGATACAGGATGAAAGTTTCACTTTATTGCTTAAGGCTGTTATTTGAAGTTATCCCAGATTTAATATATCTAGAATCCACTTCATCTCTCTGGTTTTATTTCCCCACACTAAACCTTAGCATTTATTTAGGTAGCAGGTAACATTATTCTTGCTAAGAACTAAGTCCCATTCTCAGGCATTGTGGCAACCAAGATGACTGAAGTGTAGTGTTTCACTTGGAGATTTCTGACACTGCTTTGATTCTGATCCCTGTATTTTAAAAAAAGAAGAAAAAAACGGAGACTCTGATGTTAACTTACAGTTAAAATTGATGCTTTCAAAATGAGGGCATGTTGAAAAAAATCTATTTTTAGAGAAAAGAAATATAGAGAAAAATTACCTTTGGCCTATTTGAAGAATTTTTTATGTTTTCTTTTTTCGTTTTTCCCTTCTAAAACTCTGTTGCAGATTTCCTAGACTCCCTGAAATGGGACCCAAGAGTGACAGGGCAGAATCGTCTCCCCTTGATTACAGCATGTTCTTTCTATGTTAAATGGCTGACAATGCCACTGAGTATTGTGCCTTGTGTTATGAGCACAGCTGGGTCTGAAACTAAAGTACTAGGTCCCCAGGCAGCGGGTAATTTCACCCTAAACCCAGGCAGCTAAACAATAACGAAACAATAACGAATAATGTGTCCAGTGGTTTGATCTACCTTGAATGTACACCAGGCCTGTTTACTCTACAATAGAACACACAGCGAGCTTCTAAAACTCTTCTCTTAACCAAATCCTCCCTTCCAGCCTTTAGGACTGTGAAAAAAAAAAAAAAAACAACCAGGAAAACAGCTTTTCTGGTAGAGGGGCCCAGAAATAATTTCAAAATATATTTTTAAATGTTAATGAAACAAGCAAAGAGAGAAGCATAGCAAGAGTGACACAACTTGTCTATCCATCTACTTCCTCCGGTTTGTCTTTTCTGTATTTTAATTTCTTGTGACATGTATGAATATATGAATTTCTATAACCCCAGGACGTTGTCACTAGGAATAATCAGTGGCCTGGCCTCCCTGGCAAGGAAGGTATTCTCAAGGGCCGACATTAGGGAAAAAAAAAAAAAAAACCCAAAACTTAACTGAAAAGGCTTAATCGCGAGAGTTCTCTATAGAAGATTATTTACCCAGCATGAAGAATCAGAAGATGAAAAGACAGGAATGGAAAACAATGAAAAAAAAGAGTATCTATCTGGGAGTCGACACTGTTAGCAAATACATCCCATTCACTCTTGTATTCCAATATGTAATTAGAAAGGTCCTTTTAGCAAGAAAACATACCTGCATACTTTTTGTACCTGACATAAAAGCATTTACAACACGTGTCCCTTGTTTTTAGGAATATCAAATCTTAGTCATAATTCAAAAATCTATACAAGTTTTGCCCAACTTTACAATCTCTGTATAGCTATTCATTATAGAAACAAAACATGATTGAGCAAATAATACCGGCAAAAGGGATAATTGTGGACCCATTAGAGGCAAGAACTTATGTTTGCTCCTTTGCCTCTGGTTTTGACTCATTTCAAAAATGTTTAGGGACGGTTGTACATAGCGTCCTGTGCTATTCCCAGAGACAGAGCAGGCTGTGCCTCTGACTGTAGAATACACGTTCTGCTGGGAGAGACGGGCAGAGCATTTCTGATAGGAATAATTCACTAAGGCAGATACGTTAGAGAGACAAGACTCTCTCAAAGGCGAATTTGGTTTGATTGGTGGGAGAAAAACTTCATCAAGAAAGGGGGCTTCAAGGGACCAGAATGATGAGAAGATGGTTTTGTGACAATCTGGAGAAAAAAAAATATTCCCTTTGCACTAGTGTTATCTTACTGTTTTAGTTACATTTTTGTCACTGAGACAGAGTACGTGACATCTACCACTTCAGAGAGGACAGATTTTAGTTTAGCTTACAGTTTCAGAAGGTACAGTCCATTCATGGGTGGGCAACTGGAACACAGTGAAATCACATGGCAGGGCTGGTGCCAGGTCCTGGGCCAGAGCTGGAGCTGCAGACAGAGGTTGTCTTGGCATGGTAGAAGACACCGAGTCAGGGAGGAAGGACGGAACCAGAACACATGCCTCCAGGTCAAGCCCCTCGCATCTGCCCCCTCCAGCCAGACCCCACCTCCCAACGGTACATGGTATTCATCAGTCCATGAGGCTTTCAGGGGGCACTCCGGATCCAAACCACAAATTTGTTCTTCTACAGCACTAAATGCATACTACTGTATTTCCATTTTGCCCACTTAAGTAAGTGATAAGTACAGGCACATTTTCATATGATGTCACATAATGGCAACCAAATGTCACCCTTGTTCCCTTTTTTCTGAGAACTTTCTTCTTTTCAGATGTTTTGCACTAGCCATGTGCCAAGAAGACAAAGGGAAAAGGAGGAGAAACAAACACTGCCTCATGTGACCAGATGGGTCCTGAACCAAGTAAACCATTTTTCTGCTTTATTTGAATAGGGGACCCCCTTGGATTTCATTGGGAAGACTGTGCACTCTACCAAGATTGATAAAATAGAAGGTCCTCCTGTGCTGCTGCGTATTTAGGGAGCAGGCACCCATCATTGCAAAGTTGCTATTAAAAGCTTAATTTTTCTGTCCTCCATGCCTTTCTTTGTTTAGACAAGTGAACCCCTTGACATCGTTTGCCATATCCTTGAAGAAAACTCAGTGTATTAGATAATTTATCCTTGTATATAAACCAATGAGAGGAAGAGCCAAATTTTGAACAAATTTCTGTCTGACTCGAAAGCTCTTTCAGACAATACAAAATGCCACTCACTAAAAACAGCCAGATTTCCCACTCTTAGTTAGCTGGTGAAAGACATTATTTACTTTGACACTGCAGTACCTAGGTCAAAACCATTTCCGGTGGGCTTTTCCATGTTAGGTATATGTGACTTGCTTCATCATTCAAAACTCTTGTTGACAAAGGACTGACAGAAATTTGCAGTTATTGGAAAAGTCGGAAACAGGAAAGAATCTAGGGACTAGTCAACAAGGATTTTGACGCTCAATCTGTAAACCTTTTTCACGTTTTTGAGTATCTTGAACAGCCTGTGAGGGAAGTGAATTTTAAATTAATTTTTTTTCTGGCAGGTTGTATCTGTGATACATTGAAGAACTCACAAAACTATTCACACAGCCAGATGCTTAATAGCTCGGTCACTTCAATGCCCCATTGGGGTCACTTTGAGTTCTTCTCCTTTTTCCTTCTTCCTTTTCATCCAGAACAACATGGAGTCTTAACAAGACTTGGAAGCAATTTTGATATCAAAAACTAAGAGACAGCTTTACTTTTAATAAGCTTTCATATCAGGGTATCAGTGGCACCCTTGGCTCTATGGCCGGGAATGACAGTTTTATTATCTTTACCTTTGAAACTGATAAATTGGTTCAGGCTAAGGGCAGCCTTTTTTAGCTGCCACCAGGGGGGAAAATGCAAGAAAAAAGAAACTGACTGTCACTGGAGTTATTTAAAGCTTTATAGAAAATTCCAATAGGAAATTTTATATGGCCATTGTCACTGAGTGCTGAGTCTTGGATATTTGCCAAATACAGATGGACATTTTTAATGTTTGTGTGTGTGTGTGCATGTGTATACGTGTGATGTGTGTGTGTGTGTGTGTGTGTGTGTGTGTGTGTTCTAGGGAATGGGTGCCTGAAACTCAAAGAGAATATGAACCTTTAGTCTTAATTTGAATTTGTCTCTTAGAAGCTATCTTTTACGTGGACAAATGAAACAATATCAATATATAACAAGATAAAACCAATGTCTATATTAAACCTGAGTTACCCATAGTTATAGAAACAAGAATCACAGGAAAATAAAATTATACAATAGCATTTTAGCAATGTTATAGTATTTGAATATCCTTTTATTTATTTTATTTGAAAATCAGATTTTATTGAAGTATAACTTAAAAGCAATTTTTCAAGTTTAGCTTGCAAAAGGTGAAGTTTTTGTATACATACACATTAAGAAATAACCAGTCAAACTAATTAATATATTCATTGCCTCACATAACTAATATTTAAAATTTTTATTATTTTTATTTTTTGTAATGAGAATATTGAAGATTTACTTAAATACAATAATATTAACTATAGTCACTGTGTAATGCATTAGATTTTTTAGGATTCTTATATTTGGCAGAATTGAGATGTTGTATCTTTTGAGTAACTTCTTCCCCATCTTATCCCTACCCCAAGGATATGGAAAAGAAAACATTTTACTCTCTGCTTCTATGAATTTGCAGACTCCATATTAAGTGGGATCATACAAAATTGTGCATTGTGACCAAGTGGGATGTGTCTTTAGATGCAAGGATGGTTCAATATAGGCAAATCAATATATGATACTTGACCTTAATAGAAGGAAGAAAAGAAGGAATATAACTATCATTTTATGAACAGAAAAGCATTAGTTAAGATTCTACATACATGGTTGATGAGAATTCTGAGCAAATTAGCCATAGAATGCATGTATCTCAACAGAATAATGGCCATATGTGAACTTAAAGGTAACAACGTAGTCATCAGTGAGAAGCTGTATTAGTTTCTCACTGTATTGAAAGAAATTACAAGAAAAAAAATTTATTTGGAGGGCTTACAATTCCAAGAAACAGATAGCGCATGATGGCAACCTGCATGTGAGAAAACTTCACAGTCTGCTGGCTACTCAGCCATGAGGTAAAACACCCGTCTGGCACTGCAGAACAGCTATGTGAGTCTTCTGTGCATCTTGGTTGTTCAAAGAATGGTGGCAAAGACCAGAGACTAACACAAATCTGTGACAAAGATCTGAATCATGTAGCAAATTGTTATTTAGCAAATAGGTGTGTGTAGACAATCACGAAAGCCACAGCTTCCAGAGGAAAAGCTGTGAGAATCCTTTTCCTTTCTTCTGTTTACATAAATCAAGCTACCAGTTGGGCTTCCCTTCTCTCATTTGCTGGCGTACAAGTCATTCACACACACACACACGTGCGCGCACACACACACGCACACACGCACACCTATAAGGTTTACACTGGGTGTGTTCCCTAATGTCATCGAGTTGACATAATCTCTTTAAAGGTTACAGAAGCTGAAAGCTTTCCTAAAAGATCAGGAGAAGGCAAAGATATTTACCTCAACACTTATATTCAACATTAGGCTGGAAATCCCAGCCTTAGCAATTGGATAAAATAAATAAATAAATGGCCCCCACATCAGTTAGAAGTGAGAGTGCCTCTGTTAGCAGATGACACGAATGTGTGTGTATGAATGGCTGGGGGGGTGTCTGTGTCTGTGGAGGTGTACGTATATTGTGAAGATTCTGACAAAATCTTTTAAAGCTAGCAACTGAATTAAGTAAAGTTGTAGGAAACAAAATTAACATACTAAATTTAATTCTCTACATATATTAGCAATAATCAATTCAAAAGTAGGCTCATAATCAAATAAGTAATAAACTAAAAATATAAAACATTGATGAGATAAATTAAAGACGTAGATAAATGGAAGGTGACCTGTGTTCATAGGTCGAAAGAATTAATACTGCCAAAATGGATGCCCATACAATCCATGCTAATGCAGAGATTCAAAGCAATTTATCAAAATTCTAAGCGCATTTTTACAATGATAAAAATTCTAAAGCTTAGATGGGGACACAAAAGACCCCAATAATCAAAGAAATGTTAAACAATAAGAATAAATCTAGAAACATCACATTAATATCAAACAATACTACACGGCTATTTGAGTCAAAACAAAGTGGTATTATTAAAAAGAGATATAGGGCAGTGTAAGAGAATGCAATGGTCAGAAAAAAATCTGCACTATAGTCAAAAATAGCAGTTGAACACTCAAGGGAGACTAGGTATATGTATAAACGTCTTCATAGCCCAACAGCAAACTGCGTCCTTAACAATAAATGCAGAATCAGCTTAAATAGATTAAGAGATTAAATGTAAGATTGAAAACTAAAATTACTAGAATAAAACAGGAATCAAAGTTTCTTTACAATGATTAGGACACTGAATTCTTTTCTATATTATCTGTAAGGCACAGGCAACACAAACAAAAAATACACGAAGGAAACTGCACCAATCCAAAAGTTTCTTCTGAGCAAAGGGAACAAATAATTGAATGAAGAGATTATGTTACCTAATCATATACTTGATAAGGAATTAACATGCAAAATATATAAGAAATTCATTCTAGCAAATACCGAGAGAATAGATAAGTTAATAAAAAAATATGACAAAGGACCAGGGTAGAATTTTCTTTAAAAGATGATAATAAATATCCAAAAAAGTAGATGAGAAATTTTTCCACGTCTTGAATTAAGGAGAGAAGCACAAATCAAAATCACGATGAGTTATCACCTCACTCCTGTTAGAATGACTATTGTGACCCTTAATTGTGATTATCAATCCTGTTGAATTAAGAGATGTTTAGCAGATCAATAAAGCATACTTCTGAGGTGCCTGTGAGGGTATTTTCAAGACAATTGGCATCCTGACCCCAACTGTGAGTCCCTCCATCCAATAGACTTGCGACCCAGATGGAATGGAAGGGAAAGAGAAGAAAGTTACATGCATTTGAAAAGCTCTGTTGGGATGGGTGTTTATTCTGCTACTGCCATTGCTTATATCAGGCCTTTTACTCTCCGTCCTTTCAAAGCAGACTTTCACCAGTGACTCTCCAGGGACCTCTCAAGCCTTCAGTCTTGGACTGGCACTACATCCGTTATCCTTCTTATTTGGTGATTTTAAAGTTCATAAACTGAGTAGCTGCTGGATCCTTTGGCTTTCCACTGTGCAGACAGCCAACAGAACTGATTCTCCATGCCTGATCCTGTAAGCTTGGCTTATAAATTCCTCTAGAGTCCTCCAACCAGTGCAGCTATTAGCTAACACAACGAAGATAAAAGTTGTTAGCGAGGATATGAAGGGAAAAGAATCTTCCTCACTGTCGGCAAGAATGTAAATTATTTCAGCCATTTTAAAATCAGTATAATGTTTCGTCCCAAAGCTAGAATGGAATTATTCAGTATTTTATCAAACTCAGCCATGATATATAGCCAAAGAAATCAAATCAGTATTAGTATCTCAGAGACATATTAATCTCTATACTCCCATATCCACTGAAGTATTACTCGCAAGAGCCAAGATATGGACTTAAAGCAAATGTTCACCAATAAAGAAATGAATTAAGAAAATGTGGGATGTATTTGAGTATGAAGGTGTATGTATGTGTGTGAGACACACACACAAAGGAATATATAAATCCTTAGAAAAGAGGAAATCCCATTATTTGTAACCCGTGAATAAATTTGGAGGACATTATGCTAAATAAAGTAGCCCAGGCACAGAAATTCAAATATTGAATGCTGCACTTATAAGTTCAACATCACTTCCCCTAAGGGAATCAATTGGCAGGTTACAATTCACATTTTCCCAAATTGTTTAGGACTTCTTAATTGCAAGCTTCCGTAATTCATTTCAGATGTGCTTTGATGGTGAATATAAGCACTGTAATTTCATAAGGAGTGCCTATGTTGTCATGCATATTTAAAAATGTACCTTTGACGATCCTGAGGCATGACGATCCTAATCGCAATTACCAACTAAGGAAGATCATTTGTATCCTCTACGTACTCCAGCTGTCATGTTCTGATTTAAAAATTAGGGAATTATTTGTGAAATTATTCAGTCTGTTCTCTAGACAGGAAAGCACCTAGTTCCAAAGGCTCACATTCCTAGGTAGTCTTTTCCAGACTATATTACCAATTCCCAGGGAACAGAGGGAAGTTCTATTTCTTTCCTAAAATTGCTCAACTATTTCCACTATTCATTATCATTGACATCGTGCATGGACTTTTTATGTACCATAATTTTGTTACTGAATGAAAGATTTTGGCACTCAAAAGACTTTAAAATTAAGTACCTTAAGTGGGATAGGTAGAGAATTGAGGCCTACAGAGATTACAAAGGTAAGAAGTTTGTTTAAGATTCAGAACTGGATTTTAGCTCTCTTAATAATGCCCTTTCACTATACCATGGTACATGTCACTTGAATGGAAAGATTTAATTTTTAAGAATAGAAGAGAAAACATCTAGGTGACAAAGAATTCAGTATGTTGACGATGGATTCTGGGTATTCTCCCCAGTCCCTCCAGTATCTTCAAAATTGGTCAGTCTTCTATCTACAATATTATATGTCTAGGCCTGACAATTGTAGTTGACACTAAACTTGAGTTATTTATTATTCAAAGCACTGAGGCTAATGGTATATTATCTTAAAAAACGATGGAATAATTTATACTCAGCCACACTACCATGTTTTCTGCCACCTATGGAAATACATCAGTGCTCAGAAACACCAGATTTAGAAAGACTCATTGAACACTGGAATAATCAAGAGTTAGAGACTGTGATCCACAGGGTGAAATGTCATCCTTAATTGATGGCAACACAGTGCATCCTCACTTTAACCTCCTCAGTGTAAATACACGAAGAAGATAGTAGAGAATGGTGGCTAAGAACACACGATTCTAAGTCACACCTGACTTTATACAGTCTTCAGTCCTTTTATGAAACTCCGAAGTTACTTTCATAATAAAACAAAAAGTATTACCCCTACTTTGTAGGGAGTAAATGGTGTAAATTGAAGTTATTTAATACAGAATCTGGTGAATACAATGGAGTTGAGATAGTATTTGATGCTGCCATCATGTCATTAATATCATACAGTTTTGAGATGAGACAATAAACAAGTCTTTGATGAGCATCACCATAATAAATTAGATGCACCACATAAATAAAGTACTTTTCTTCTCAAGGCTCACAACAGACTCTTTGGTATTGATCAGTTTTAGCAAACTGGTGGTACCGTGCCAAGGGAAAATCAAGCCCGAGTTGTCATTTTCAGTAGGTACTTCCTTTAATAATGTCACTATTATTTACATGCTCGTCCATTTTGGCATCAGATTATGCAAATTTTACAAAGTTTGAAGTCTGACACACCTATACTGCTTCGTGATTTTCAGTGCCCTTGAGGAAAACGATTTACCCCTGTGACAGTTGAAGGGATTATGTCGACTTGAGGGAATTAGGAACCACACCTCTGTTAGGATTAGGGTTTGGGAACCACTCCTAGATTGGGAATTGAGAACCAGCCCGGATTTGAGTGTGAATGATTTGTGGGCCAGCCAATGATGGAAAAGAACCCACCCAGAAGTGGGAGGTCCAACTTGAACTCCAATGGCAAAAAAAGGAAGAAAGAAGAAAGATGGTTACAGCTTCTTCCTCCGGGAAAGCTCTCTCGCCTTTGCAATTGTCTACAGATACCGACTTGCTACACACTGCAGCACAGATTTGCTCCAGTCTCAATTTGTGCCTTTCTGCCCATCACTGCTTTTCAGTCACTGATCTTAAGGCTTCAGTCTTCGCCCAAGATCTGCAGCAGACTCTCACCTCACCGGCTGTCCTGCAGTCTCAGACAGGAGATCTACTCCATGGCTGGGCAGCCATCTTGGATTATCTCTATCCTTGGATTTGTAAGCCTTGCTAATAGATTCTTTTGATATATAATCTACAAATTCTGTCTTTGAAAGAACCCAAACTAATACAACCCCTGTGAACATAGTTTCCCCGCCAGGATAGGATGGTTGCAACTTCAGGACAAAATAGTTCATCCCACAACTCCTAAAAGTTTTCTCCCACAGTGTTGCCAGGCATTTTATTCCATTTTTCTCTGTCTTTCCTTTACCTTCTAGAGAATGTTTCACACTTGAGCCATATTCCAGCAAGGCAGGAAGAGGGATAGAGAGCAGAATAAGCCACCTCAACTAGGACAGTGGGCCCTGTAGGTGAGTTGTGTTCCAGGGTGCCTTGCATGCTCCCATGGAAACATTGGCCCTGTCAGGCACACTTGATTAGATAGCCTATTTCAGATCTTGCTGGCTCTGCCCTGCCAACACCGTTTATAGAAATACTGAAACATTGTTGCCATTCGTCCATGTTCAAGACAAAGAGTGAATGTCCAGCAGAGTACTCTGAAGACATCCCAGTCAAAAGCTCTAAAATCCGTCACACAGTTATAACAATTTTCCATTTTATGTATCTCATTTGAATAGAACAAAAATTCATTGTGGATGGATTTAGAGATAAATAAGCTCCTAAGAAGAGTCTTCAGATCTAGAAGACAAATATTTGTCTCTTACAGCCTTCTTTCACTGAATCTTTTAATGCTGAAAACGTACATACTATTCAATGATACAAATGAATTGGAAAACTAGGATTTTCTTGGTTTTTTCAGTCAATAATATCAGTAATTACTGATTGTCAGTAACACTGGTGGACTTGAAGCAGTCTATAAACATAAACCTGCTTGTTTCAGCAGATTCGAATTTCTGTCTGTCTAGGTATGGTACTTAAACTACATTATCTTCAGTAGCCATAGAGAGAGGAAAATGTTACACTAAGTATTCCGTGTTCCACTCTAAATATTTAATGCTTTGGTCATGAACACTGACATAGCTTTGTAATCAGTTAAATAAACAAGCTGAAAGGGTACACTTGGGCAGGAGCCCAAGGCTGCTGCAGATCCAGTCACCAGGGTGCCTGTGCAAAATAGTTCCATTTTGTAATTTTGTAACTATTTTTGTATTGAAAATAAGGGGTGAGAATTTTCTGTCTAAATCTTCCTAACTTTACAACACAACTGGCAGCTTTATATTATATATTCATTCATCCTTTTGCTTAATGACCCAACTGTGCCCTCTTGACGTTTCACCAGACTACATCATTTCTTTTGTCATGTTAGTTCTTTCTGTCATATTTATAATTTAGTTTTTCTCTAGCTATAGACACTGAATTCAACCTTTTTTATTTTTTCATTTTATTGGCCCTGACTGCTTCCTGGGATATGATCACATCCTCATTGACAACAGCCATCTTGAGAATAAAACAGACATGGGTACACTGGATAAGAAATTTACTTTTTTATCCTACTCCTCCACTCTTCAGTCTATGATAAGGTCTTTAAACCAGCATTTTGATGAAGAATATCAGATAAATTTTAAGACTCATCAAGTTATATGTTTGTATCATAATCTACTACTATATGTCCTTTTAAAAACTCTCTGAAAATTACTTGAAGAGTTAATAACATAGCTTTCACGGACTGGAGGAATGACTTAGTGGTTAAAGCACTTGCCTAGCAAATGATACATTAAGCGCTAAGTACCCGGGTTCAATTCCCCATCACCACATAACCTGGAGGCTGAGGCAGGAGGATTGCCATGAGCTCAAGGCCAGCCTGGGCTACAGAGCAAGACCGTCTCAAAAATCAAATAGAGTTTTCATCCAAAATTAATCCAGTATTTTATGTTCTAGAAATGCAATTCAAGTCTCTTTGACCAATAAGGCACAACAAAGGTGCATTGTGTGACTTTTGAGAAAAATATATCACAAAAAAAAAAAAAAATGCCATAGCTTCTGTTTGGATCTTTCTGGATACCCACCCTTTGGGGAGTCCTGTAAGAATCCATCAGGCATTGGGTAGCCACACTGACATGTTATATGCCAAGTTATGGTCTACTACATAAGGCCAGCTTGTAGGCCCCCTCAGCAGCAATAACCATCTATGCACGTGCATCATCTCGTATGTCCAGCCAGTCAAGTCTTCACATGAATGTAGCCCTGATTGACATCTGAGCACAAACTACAAGGGATCTCAACACATAATCACAAGATGAACGCAATCAACTAAGTCTACAATGAAAGATGATAATAAGATTTTTAAGTAACTAAGTTGTATATCAGTATAGCTAACAGAAATGGGTATTTTGTATAATGAAAGACTGAGCTCACAAAATCTCCATTAAGGAAGTAAAATTAGATCAGAATCCTTATAAGACACATAAAGAGCAAGCATACATATCATCAATCTTTTTCATTTTGTTCACTCCACAGTTAGTTTTGTGATTTACATCACCATGAGGATTAATCTTCTGAAGGTCATTTGTGAGGTTATGCTCTTGCCAATCATATTCTCACAGAGAAATCTTACAATCCGTTTCTATCCATGAACTTTGTGGTTTCTCTATAATACTTGGCATTCCTTGAGTCTTGGAACTCTATTCTTTGATTCAACAGCATACCTTTTTTTATACTTCTCTTCTTTAAAGTAGGAAAAAGATGAAGCATGGTACCTCTTCTTCAGTGAAGAAAAGGCTTTGAGCTTGAATTATGAGAACCTAGTGCAGACAAAAAGTCCACCAAAGGAAGAAAGCTACACAAAACAGGCTAAAGGGCAAGGAAAGTTTTACTTTTTTCTTATTGATTCGGTGTATCTATAGTCCAACTCTACTCCCTTTGCCAATATGAAATTCTTTTTAGTTTGGAAGTAAAAGTCAGAGAGTTGGATGAAAGAAAAACAAAGCCTGAAGAGTTTTCTAGAAGCTAGAATGTAAAGCCACCATTTTCTTAAGATACCATTTCATATTACAACTTTTGAACCACTCTCCTCAGTTATTTTATATGTTCTTAACAGATCTATAAAAAAGGTTTAGATAACAACTTTTCTTGATGCAAAACATTCTTCATTTTTTACTTGCAATTAAATGTAAGTGATGGACACAATCATTACCTCTTATAAAATATTGTGTCATTTCTTATGGCAGGAGATGACAGACAGTAACAAAATTTGTTCAGAATGTAGGGGGTGAATTGTAGATCTCTACATTCCACCATGATGACATTTTTTAAGGATCTTTACTTTTCTTCTTTTTTTCTTTCTTCTTTTCTCTCCTTTCCTTTTCTCTCTTCTTTTTCTGCCAGAATTGCTTTCTTTTTTTCTTTGTTCCTCAAATATGTGAAACATGCTAAGAAAAATTGAAAATTTTGCTTTAAGACTTTTCCCAAGAATGAATTATAGCAGAAGCCTATAGGTGAAGAGAGCAAGGACTGAGATATTGATTTGCACACAACTTTGCTAGGATACAGAAAGCTAAGAAGATGAACTATTCTTACACTTGAAGCTCTGTCAGCTCCACAGTTCTGTTTCAAATAGACATCCTGAGGAGACAATTTGTCACCACACGGTTTCTGTCTCCATGATCACTTCAGTCACAGAGCCACCTCCACAGTAGTTATAGTTATGGCCACTTCAAAGACCTAAAATGTGCACAAGAAGCTTTCTACTTTGGAACCTTAATGTGAGGAAAAATATTTTTTCAACAGAAGTTAAGCATAGAAACATTGAAATTGAAAGGTTTCAGTTTTGGTTCCAGTATACTTTACATTTAGGAGGTTAAAAATTAATGTGTGTTTTAGGAGAAACAATGATTTTACTCCTCAACAATCTTATTTCAATTTACCCATTATGCTCCAAACATGCCATTTACTATCATTTTGTTAAGTAATCATACTGTGCATAAGGGATTGATAATTTTATTATTTTGTATATAACAGATATGAAGGTTATTGAAATCAAGATTTTATTCCTATTTCTAATCTCTAGTGCCAGGGATGGCAGAATTCTTAATAATGACTCTATTCTTCTTTTTAAAATTTATTTTCTATTTCTGGATTGACATATACTGCATGTATTCGTGGGGTACGATGTAATACTTTGACATGGGTTTAACCTGAAGAATTATTACATCAAGTTAGTTTACATATCTTTGAGGTGGTAAATTGGGACTCAACTATTCTGTTTTCATGAACGTCAATAGTAAAAATCTTCATCTCTCTGGTGTCCTTGGAGGTAGTTTGTAGAGTAGGATTATGTTTAGCCAGTGTTTTTTTTTTTTTTTTTTTTTTATGGAATTGAAGGATGGAAGAGAAGCAAAGATTTTTGTTCTTGTGGCTTCTGAGCTTGTACTGGTGGATGTATCAGCTTACTTGCATGGGTATTAGCAGACATGTTACAGTCATCTACCGACTAGTTTCTTTGGAGCCTAGAGGAATGGCAATGCATATCATTTCTCCATATGGAACTTATAGGAAGTATAGTTCAATACATGGGTTGTGTAATAAGTTCTTTGATGCTGATTCCTTTGATCAGAGCATTTTCTAAGCAATTACAGATTTCCAAAACTGGTAGTAGTGGAATGAACGACTGGCCGGGATCTGCTAAGTAAGTTTTTGTGTTTGGTTTGAGTCTTCCATCACAATCTGTTTCCTCAATCCTATCAATGCTAATTGTGAGATAAATGTATTGTTCACACTAGAGTTTGTTTTCTATAAGTAAGCCTTGATTGACACAATAATTAACAACAGCAGAGGTGTGTGTAAGAGAAAAAAAGAAAATGGGAATTTAATTTTGGTTACCTGAGCCAGTTATGTACAATTCAAAGGTAATGCAGTTAACAAGGTGACCCGTGGGTTCAGAAACAAATGTCATACTTAATTATACAAAGGTTAATTGAAGGTAGATCTTCAGCGAGCAGAAGACTATCTACTTTCTGCAGAAGGTTGGACATGGTATAGAGTAAAAATCTAGACTCGTGGACAGATTGTGCTGATGTGAGCATGATGGAGAATTCAAAGGAACTAAGTGATAATCTCATTGTTTTAAATTCTCAACTGGTAAGCCATGGAAAGAAGCCACAAAAGTGTTCATGAATGTCCTCAAATGTTTTCTTATTTCTCCTCTTCCCAGGAAGGTCTTAGACATAAATCAGAAGGTAGTCAGATTCTGTGTGCTATTGAATCACACACACACACACACACACACACACACACACACACACACACACACACAAATGCGATTGCATAGACTAACTGGTTTTCTAAATAAAAGCTGAAGATGTTAAAAAAGAGTTGGATTCCAAAAATTTACTTGACAACCTTCAAATAAGTTCAGATCATTTAGAATTCTCCAGTCCTGAAGCCTTGGTAAAAAGCCACTGCCAGGGAAAGAAGCCCCTTTTTCATTTGCCTGGCTTGTTTCTAATGCAACTTCTCTACCTCTGCTTGTAAAGGGAAGACATCTCTCCAAATTCCTCACCTGGGTTGCCACCTCCCAGACCCTCAACTCAGCACACTCCACAGGACAAAAATGAAGTTTGACCTTCTGAGATAGTTATATACCCCAGAATTGCAAAATTTCCCTAATTTATATCAGCTGAAACCTAGGGAATATGTGCAGAAATTGATTTTTTTTGGTCATTTATCAGGATTGAAGGAATAAAATTTTATATTAAGTTTAAGAAAACTTTATCAAAGATTCTGTGTTCAAAGGACTAATTTATATAAGTGAGAGGAGTTGGAAAAACTACTCAGCTGTGGAATGAAATCTGGACCCAAGGTCCAAGTATCATAAATGAAAGTGAGATGCCAGAACCTTCTATGCCTAGTATAATGAAAGACATCAGAGTACTGAAGGAGAAATGAGGGTGTGTTTATGTGTAATCTAGAGATTAAGCCCCTTGCAGGACTCAGGGGACAGTCTTTCACAAACTTTCAGAAGTAAATTGAAAAGTACTATTATCAATAATAAATAAAACTGAAATGACTCCTCTATAGAAAACAAGGATAAAGTTAAGAGATGCTTCACTTTGTCTCATTCCTTGATTTGGGCAGAGAGGATCAGGTCTCAGAATGTCTGAAGCCACAGGGAGTGCCTAACTACCTGGGCTCTTGTGACTGTGTCTTTAACTTGAGAAGCTCAGTACCTAGATTTGAGTTGGTTCATAGAATGAGAGTCTCTTGCCTAAAGGACGGTCCCTGACCTTTTCAGCACCAATCTTGCCATAGCACATAAATTATGACCCTAAATCCTTCTAGTAGCTTCCAAAGAGACCTATATGTATATTCCATAAAGTCTGTATATAGTAGAAAAGCAAATGTTCTACCTTTTGCATCTTGAGCAAATGCTAATTTCCATGATTTAGGAACACTACTTTAGTTCATTTATCAGAATCAAGGTGCAAGAATTCAGGTGGTTGATAGTACCCTCAGTTAAATTAACTGAGTTCGAGGAGTCTGCAAAGCCAATCCCTTATTACTATTTTGCTCACTGAGTACTCAGTCTAAATGAGCTCCTAGCCGACCCCCATACTGGCTTGTCATCTGTTGCGTAGGAGAATAACGTTTGGTGAGAGGAGCAATGAGAAGCTCCTGGAAATATTTCTGAAACTACATAGTGGGAAGTAATCAATATCATATTCCTAGGGAAATAACAAAGATTGGTGCTATCATCCAATATTTGAAATATTCCAAGTAATGATTTTCTTCACCATTTTATTTCCATCTCCTTTTAGATTAGCTATAAAATAGTACCAGAAAAGGGCCGTGGATTTTTAAAATTTTATCAGATGTGAGCAAATCGCACCACTGCTGCATTTGTTGCCCCTTAGTCGCAGTTACCAGCGCGTTCTCTCTAACTCTTCAGTGCCGAGGTGGAGCCGACTCCCGGCTCTCTCATCTGTCCAGTCAGAACATTTGGATCCATTTTCATCCACCACGCAGAGAGGGACATTATCATGTTCTTATCTCAAGACTGTACCAACTCTGTTTCTCGCTTTCACGATGTAATCTATAGAAATATATATTCTCATGATCTTACACGATATCCCACTTGCCTGCCATATTGTTGGCACCAGGCCAGTGATTAGAAACAGGAGTCCCTGAGCTTGGCAGAGGGAAGGAGATAACCTCTAAACATGAAGCGTTCAGCCATGCCAGTAGTATTATCCGGGATGGTGGACATTGCTGGTTAATAAAGTGTTGGTGCTAATATCACCCTCCAGAGTGAAACAGAAGCTTTTATATCTTGTAGCATTTACCATCTTAAAAAAAAATAAAAAGTAATGTTCGGAGTGGCTTCTTTGGATCTTTAAAGCCAGCAGTTCACATTGATTTATTTACAAAGTAAATTATAAAGTCACTATCTGAGCCACTTTCTTGTCACCGGGGCACAATACTCGACACCCATGGCTTAAAACAGGAGAGGTTTAATTTGGCACCTGATTTTTAGAAGATTCGGTCCACAGTCACCTTGGCTCCAAGATAGAAAGACAATGGTAGAAGGGTCTGAGCAGAGCACAGGTGTACATTCGGTGGTGTCCGCAAGCAGAGAGAAAAGGGAGCAGCCCAGGGTGAGAATCTATACACCCTTCTAGTCACATTCCCAGTTCCTTCCCTCCAGCCTGTTGACAGGGCACAGAAACATGAATGCGTTGATCCACTGAGGCATTCGGATCCTCATGATCAAATCACCTTCCAAACACACGAGATTTTGGCGAGAGAGGGGGATTTTAGTTGTAAACCGCTTTGATGACTTTGGTGGGACCTGGGCTCTAGCAACAGGCAGATCTCTTGATAGAGCTCTAGGGCAAACTCGCAAGATGCTAAGTTCTGCTTTATGTCTGGGTCACAGGGTCTGCCACCAAGGTGCTAAACAAAGGACGTGGAAGCCATTCACGGAAGAACTGCAGTGGTGCTGGTAAGGTGTGGAACAAAAGTGTTCTCTTTGACAGTTAATTCTTCACTACTTGAAAAACAGTTTTCGCCTGTTACTAGGTGGGCAAGGCTAAGGAGACAGAAGGAAGTTTTATGTAGAAAGACTATCTTGAGCAAAGGAAAGGCAAAAATGTATGTGGAATTCTCTGGAAACCACAAACCTTGTTAAACTGGAAGGGAGACTTTCTGCACGTGAGTAGATTTATTAACTGAGGACAAACTCCTCCAGTTATATTGCAGGAAATGTGTCCAAATGAATTTAAAGTAGGCTGCTGGCTCGCCCCTGGTTTTAAAATCCTGTAGTCAAGGTATTTTTTCACTTTGGGCAGGACAAACTGTTCTATCGCCAACCATGCCTGGGTACTAAGAGATTCAGTTCACAGCGTGACACAGCTGGAAATGGCTCTATGCTGAAATCAACTCAGCGTCCAGCAGAGGCTCAGAAAACAATATAGAGCACAGAGCATTTAAGCTCATCATAAACTGACAGCTCTCCTAAAACAAGCTTCCTACCAAAAAATCACACTGCCCTTTGCATTTAGAGATCTGCACACACAGGGAGGCACACACACACACACAAACACACACACGTACACACACAGTGTGTGCCTTCAGATGAATTTGAACACTAACAACTGAGCACTTTTAATAAATTTTATGTTGCCACAAAACAAGCAGTCCCTGGCCATAATAACTGTATTTAAGCATGCCATGTCATCTGGGATTTGAGTTCTTGGCAGGTGAAATATAAAATATTCATTTTCTTATTCATTGTTTTTGTGGCTCCAGAATAAAATTTTCAATAATGGACTCTTTTTTTTTCATCCACCAACTTATACTCTCAGTAGGAAAAGGAAAACTTTCTCCAGTCTCTCCTTTTCTTTTTTTATTTTTGTAGGGTGAGTGTTGTAACAGATGAGCTGACTGTGAACTTGCCTCACGTTAGTGAATGATGGATGAGTGAGATTCAGGTGGCCAGCTTCACTATTTCTTTTCCATATTGAGGACCCGGGACTGTATAGGCACATATGTAGGTTGCATATTTCTCATCTGAAATGCTTGTTACCAGAACTCGTCCAGACATTGAGCTATTATTTTAAGGATTTCAGAATATGCTAAATGAAATATGTGGAGAGGACCCAAATCTAAGCATGAGATTCTTTAATGCTTTATATATAACTTAAAAAATAGCCATATAAAAATTTCAAAACTTGGACTTCTGTTGCCTGCCAGGGGAAGAAATCCCAGTGAGCATTTTACTCAGATATTTAAAATTCATGGCAATACCACTCTAAATACCAAAGAGATAATCATCATAATTTTTCCAACTGTAATTCTTAGTTTTAATTTTGATTTCAAAAAGAATTTTGAAATCTGGAGGAAAACTGAACATAAATACTTCATCGTTATTCTTCATCTTGTGGGAACAACTCCAGCAGAGTCTGGGCTATTTCACTGGCGTCTTTTAGTGAATTTAATTATCCAAGCATAGTCTGTTATTCTATCACTTTTAATTCATAATTCAATTTGTGGGATAGTGATAGATATTAAATTTTCACCATAATTGCTATTTTTAGCGTGTGTTTATAATAAGTAATGATTACACTCAACTAGGGGAAGTAGTGTGTGTGTGTGTAGATACTTTACCTTAACCACTTTTACTCCCTTTCCTCTCCCTCGCCCTCCCATTTGGAAATAAATAAAAACTTGCAAGTAGTTTTAAGGAATAGCACAACAAGGTCCCATAGCGTACCCCTCACCCAAATTCCTCCAATGGTTAAATCCTCCATAAGGACTACCCAATATCAAAACCAGGAATTGGATACGTAGAGTCTACAGAAATTGAGATTTCATACGTACAGTCGTCTCGTGCTTTTCTTGGGCATTGCTTCCTGGGTCTCACTCTCTACCTTCCACAGATACCAAAAACTGTGGATACCCTATTCTTTTATATAAAATGGCATTGTACTTTCATATAACCTAACCATACCCTTTGCACACTTTAATGATTTCTATGTTACGGATGATACTTACTGGAATATATTGACATATACTGTGTAGGTAGTTGTTTTGCTAAATAATTTTGGGAACAAATGACCAGAAAAGCTGTCCAGTACTGCCACACCGGGTTTTCTGTTATTTTATTTTATATTTTCCTGTAGTTGATTGAATCTCAAGTGTGAAGTTCATACTTATGGAAGGCTGATTAAACACCATTTGTGCTTTTACATGTGCTTATTAGTGAGCATGAATATTTTCACATTTAGTACCCCTCAATGTTATCTCATCTAGCGATTTATGAAAGCACCAAAATTAAAATTTAAAAACTTGCTCCTTCACCACAAAGGATCTGCCCCTAGATCCTTAAAGTGAAAGCCCGCAGCACCCTCTTTTACACACCCTGGCTTCCTCACTCCTGGTTCCTACCCTCTATTAGTTCATCACCATTAGGAATGATGTATAAATAAAACTAAATTAAATCAGATATTAAGTTTAATTGAATAATTAAATAATTAGCACTTGGAGATTCTGGAGAATATTTTTTAAATGAAGCATGATGCCCTGGCTAGTTTCATGCTGTTTATGTTTAGTTTCATAGTAAAAGTCTAAAGTGACTGGCAATGTGGCTTCACCATTTTGTATTCCTGTTGAAGGATGCATACAGATTCAGTTCACTACAACCTTGCCTACTTTTGTTGCTGTGTATTCTGATGAGTATGTAGGAATATCTCATTGTGCTTTTAATTTAAACTTCTCTAATGATAAATAGCATGAACTTTTTTCATATACTTATTTGCTTTCCGTGCCTCATTTTTGGTGAAATGTTTGCTTCTATTTTTTTTTTTTGTTTTTACATTTTAAAACATGGTTTTCTTGCTTCTTTATTTTCTTTGACTTTAAAAAATATTCTTATATGTGCTTGCAAATAGTTTCACAGAGTCCATGACTTAACTTTGTTTATGTTAATTCTTGAATAACTTGTGCTGGGAATAATTGACTTGACTTTCTTTAGTGTTAGTGCTATGCTTTACTAATTTCAATAAATATTTTAATTATGAACTTGCGTTATACTCATTCTTTTTATAAGGAGTAAATGTAATACATTTTCTGTGTTTATTTTTTCATTAAATCCTTGTTTTCTTTGATTTTTTTGAAGAAAATTTTATTCATTATCCTCTGTTTTCTACAAAATTATTTTATAAAATATACGATCTTATAAATTACTGCTTTCTATAAGATAATGACATCCACATAAATTCTAATCTATTTAAACATTTATAAATTATGCAGATTCACAAATAAAGCAGATAAAATTACCTAGAGCTGAAATAAAAGACTGGAAATACTACCATTTTCAAACTTACTGTAGCTCTTAAAACAGTAGTGTTAACCTCTTAATGACGCAGAAAACATTCATCATAATTGTAGCTCCCAAAATAAAGGGTTTACCCTAGTAAGTTAATTATAAAAATAGGTGTAGCACTTGTTAGAACAAAACACTGAGTCTGGGAAATTTGAAGAAAGGACTTGGAAAGTGTGTTGAGTGAGTAGCAAAAGTTGAATAAGGCCCCAATTCTGTAGGAGCAAGAGGTACTTTAAATGAGAAAAGGAAGGAATTTGCTTTGAAAAAAGGAATGGATTCAAAACATGAGATGATACTAACCAGTATTCATAACTAGAAGCTAAGATCAGTTTCCTTCAAATTTAACGTTTATTAAAAGAAATCTTTTCTGCTGGGCCAATTCAGGCTAAGACTCTTGGGCAAAATTATGTATCCAAACTTTACTTTCCACTATGAGTTTCTGGATGGTTAAAATAATTACAAGACACCATGAAGCTCCTGTTGCCCCACATACGTCATCATGAACAGAAACAGAACAAAATACACCCCAAACCCTGCTCTCAGAGCGAGATAATGATGTCAATTCTTCCTGCAGAAAGGGTGAGAGCCAAATTACTGTTCTAAGCAATCATTGAACATGACTAAACAAATGACATGGATGGGACATAAAGAAACACATATGAGAAAAGTGGAAGCCATGACTAAAAGTTCCAGACTCAAGACGTAGGTCAGGGGAGTAAGTGATGCAAAGATGAGATGGCATCGAGGGGAAGCACAACATGACAAAGCTTCATGGAAGATGCAGTAAAATAAATCAAAGAGGGAAGTTATTGGGACCCTAAAGCAAAAGACTTACAGGCACAGCAAATCTTGGATGGAGAACACAAGAAAAGGTCACACGGCACGTGCATCAACAGAGTAACCGAGAACAATCGGAGTAGACTTAACTGCACACATAATGCTCTGAAACACTTTTAGGTAATGGCACTCTGGATTCTGCATTCCAAACACGCTTAGTAGTGACCCAAGAGGAATTTACACCAAAATGTGTCTAATATTCAACATTCTTAGTCATTAGAAAAAATGCAGATCAGAACAATACTGATATACCGTCTCACCCCAGAGAGGAAAGTTTACGTCAAGAACTCCAAAAACAGCAGATGCTGGAGAGGATACAGGGAGAAAGAAACCCTTGCACACTGCTGGTGGGACTGTAAATGGATGCTGAGTTGATTTCAGCATAGAAAAAACTTTCAAGAGACTTTAGGATTGAGAGAGTGAGTTAGTTGAACAAGCAAAATTATCTCTCTCAAATAGAACATGTATCTTCTACTCAGGACATAAACATGATCAAAATTAAGTAGAAATTAAGCCACAAAACTGAAAGCAAGTTTCATAGAGTAGAAATCATACAAATTAGATTTTCCAAAAAATACTTATAATAATAATTTTAAAAGCATTTTTATTTTGAAAATCTTTACTTAACTCTCAGGTCATAGAAGTTTATAAACTGAAAAGCTCAAGTTTCTTTACAAAGTAATGCTAAAATTGTATTAGAAGTGTTACCAAATTTTAGAAAAAACAACTGAAGCAATTATATAAAGAGAACACAATATTATGAATATTTAGATAAATAAAAGTAAACAGTGGGAGTAAATGACTAATAGCTTTTGAAATACTAGAAAAATTTAACTACATAAAAAAACAGAAGAGCATAAGAATAACACGTTAGACAAAAGAAAGAAAGAAAAGAAAGAAGGAAGGAAGGAAGGAAGACAACTAGTTCTCAGGCAAATGTTAATTTAATATTATTGAAGAGAAAGAGATTACATAATTTTGCAAAGTAGAAACAAAAGACAAAATTAAGAGACTGTTGCTATCACTTCTTAAAAAGCAATTTGAAAACTTACATTGAATTGATAATTTTTCTGGGAAATATAATTTATCAAAACTATCCTCAGTGTATATAGAATGCCCCCAACAATCATTCTGAAGAAAGCTATGAATAATTTTTTTCAATTGATTACAAGAACATCCAGGCTGTGATTTCTTGCGTTATAAATACTTTCCAGATGAGATAATCCTAATGCTCTTCTACTGTTGATAAACATTGCCACGAGGAATATCTGAAGAAGGTTGCAACAAAACAATTTCTTATCAATAATAATTATGAATACTGCTGCAAATATTTTTGGCCAAATTATAACAACATATTCCAAAAATAACACGCCATAGCCAAATAGGATTTCTTTAACAAATATACTGGCAATTTCATTTTGGGAAATGTTGACAAATTTGTACATGTTGATAAAGATTGTGAATAAAGAAAACATTTGATTATGTCCAGGCTGAGGTGAATGATAGTGAACATTCATTCCTAATTCCAAGAGTATTATGAAATAAGCATCCATTATTAAACCTACATACATCATTCTAAAAACCAATGTCCTACCTAACGGGAAAGTATCAGAGGCTTGCCTGCTAAAATCAGGAATAGAAAAAAAAAATTCTTCTGTCTCTATTATTTTTTAACATTATGTTGGAGATATCTATCTTGCAATCTGTTGAAAGAAAGCAATTGCAACCACTAATACTTAACAGTAAATGTTCTTAAAATATCATGAAACAAGGTATGATTCTATAATTTAAAAACTTTAATCCTGAAATAAATGTAAATAGTATAAATTTTATTCATATAAGTGATAAAAATGAATCTATCAAAACTCAAGGATATTTAACCGTGCTCTGAACTAGTTAACGAAAACATACAAAAGGATTTACATACAATAGCTAAAGAAATGTTGAGAATTAGGCCTGACAGGAGTGAGCAATCACAAACACCAGGCCAAGGGAAAAATGAAGTCTCATCGGGAGAGAAGCAAACAAATATTAGGGGAAAAAAATCAAAAACTAAAAATATAGCAAAATAACAGAAAATGATAAAAATGTCTACGTTGACATAATAACAATGAGTGTACATGATTTTTAATTCTGCATTTAAAAGGCGCAGGCTAGCAAATTGGATAAACAAACAATATCCAATTATATAATGCAGGCAAGAAACACACAAGCACTAAATCATACTCCGGGTGGAAGTGAAAGAATAGAAATTGATTCCCTAGAAAAGAGAGACTGAAAATAAGACAGAGCAGCTGCATTTATATCCCACTATGAAGACTGCAAGTTACAGTTGCTCAACCAAGATAAAGAAGGCCACCAAATATTAGTAAAGGGGACAATTCATCATGAAGAAATAACAATGCAAATACACACGCCCCAAACATCAGCATATTGAACTTCATAAAACTAACACCACTTGACATAGTCAGACAAAAATACAGTCATAATGGATGACTGCCGTATACTACTCTCATAAATAAATAAATAAAACGACAAATTTAATGAAAATAATCAGGAGCTATACTACTGGATATATCAGAGGCCCCCATCCCCAAAGCTGAGATGACAGAAAATAAAGTAACTCAATGTGGGAAAAATCAAACTGATCTAATATGTGAAGCACTCTAAAAGAACAAAGATCTTTCTTCCCCTAATGTCAAGTTTATGAAATACAGAAAGAGGGGCCAATAGTCTTGAAGAACAAAGAACTAACAATTAAATACAAATGTTAATCAAGATTGGATATTTTTGTATGGAAAATACGAAGCTACAAAGAAATCCTTAGAATCACTTAAAATTTACAAGGTAAAATAATAGTGGTGTTGTGTGAGGCAAAAATATATTCAGAAGATAATAATGGTTGGTATGATTTCTACAGTCTTTTATCAAATGGGCTAGTTAAGTGTATACATAAGCAAATAAACAGGGCTATGATATTGGTTTAAACACATTTGTAATGTAATTCTATTAGTAAGTTTTGATGTTTGTTTTTCACGCCGAAACATTTAGAAATGTAGTCTTCAAGTTCTTTAATATCAGACTTATTACCTTTTAGATTAGTATTATAATCTTTACATAAGCTGTATATTTTGTTCGTTTTTCTATTGTTGGCATGTTTACACCACATTGAGGCTAGAAAGTGGCCATCTCTTAAGGCTTGGAGTTTGCTCATAGATAAGATTTTTTTCTCCTATTTACCTTCACCGTCTGTAAAGTCATTATTACCCCAGAATTTGTGAAAAGAAATTGGTCATATAAAATTAAATCATCAGCCAAAAGATTAAGTAGTGTGTTGGAAGAAAGGGAACATTCACTTCTCTCAATTATTTTGATCCCCACCCCCCACAAAACAACATATGGCTTTCGGCTATATTTGGCCAGACTTTAATGCTATTCTGGTACAAAGAAGGGATGATTTTATTTCTCTTCATGATATTTCCCCCTGCATTAAGGGAACCCAAGGAATACTTCTTGGAAAAAAGTGAACGTTTTCTTTTTTTATCTTCTTACAAATAAGCTGTATATCATTCTACTTATCACATTCACACTAGAGAAGAGCTTAAATATAGAGGAATAAGGAATCAGGATGTGGGGTACACACTCAATGAAAAGGCCAACCCTTGCTGCACAGACATAGGATACATTTTATCAGCGAAGTAAATTTTGAGAAGTAGAAATATATAAAGTACTTATGGACAACAGCATGACTGGAGAAAACACGATTTGAGATTTAAGGCCATATTGAACCACAGTTCCACATAGGGTTAGATACTTGGCTTTTCACTGTTACAACTTGCCTATGTACTTTTAACTTTAAGGTTTGTCTAAGTAGGGTTTTTTTGTTTGTTTGTTTTTATTTGTTTGTTTGTTTTGGTTTGTTTTAGTGAACCATTAATGTTTTTACTGGCTTAACCCACTATGTGTGACTCTTCTTATAAAGGTGGAAATATTAAATCTGGTCCTTATGTCCTTGCAGATTTTTATCACTTTAGGTAAAAGGATGTGTCTCAGAAAAGATACAGTGGGTACTATCCGATACTGAGATACACATGACTTCTGAAAACTTTGCTTCATGTTTTGGAGATGAGTTTAGCTACCATGCCTTGGCAGGGAAACGTCTCAACGAAAGAATGAAATCAAATAATCGGTGGTTTGAGATGTAAATTGCCGCAGCTTGATCTTAAATTTTGAGGCATTGGCCTTGGTGTATGCGTAGAAGCGTTGTAGAAACTGCAGGGACCATGACAGGTATGGATACACAAAGATCAACTCAAAAGCAGCTAAATCACGAATTCATTTTAAAATTAGACAACCTTTCTATAGTTAGGCCATTTATTTATTTAGAACATTTTTGCTTCTTTTCTTTGCTGACATTTCCCTAAGACCGGTCTCTGTCCTGTGTGCCCTTTTGTCATAGCTCTGGGGCGCAAATGAATGACACTGTCCGTGACTAGGACTTATCAGAATGTGCTCACAGATGAAGGCTCGACATCAGTCCAGACAGCAAAGGAGACAGGCAACAGGGTGAAGAGTGAGCAGCCTGATACTGGACAGCCATGTTCACGTCTGAACTATGATGCTTTCTAGCCACTTAAACTACTTCATGTCTCTCTGCTTCAGTTTTCCTTGTATGCAAAATGGGGCAATAATGTTATTTACTTATAGGGCTTTTATGTGGGTGTAAATATTTGACAACAATCATTAGACCCTAGAAACACTCAATTTGCTTACGCTATTGCTAAGAGCTTCTTTAGCTATAAATACATTAAATATATTTTTCTTAATTTTTTTCCTCTTTGTCTTACTACATACCTATAAAAGAACCATCAGAATACATGTTAATAAATCACATGCAGAAAGACCCGACACCCTAAAAAACAGTACAAGGGATCTTGAAAGAGCAGATCCCAAGATGAAAATGACATAAAAGATGATCATTTCTGGGAACAGAAACTTTTAGGATTAAAACATGAAATGAAATAGGAAAGGAATGCCCCATAGCTGTTCTATCAGCAAACATTGACAAGAAATTAGAGAAAAATAAAGAAAATACAAGTAAGTGGATAATGAAGGCAATAAAATAAATTAAGGAAGAGTTTAGAAGAGATATAAAAATAGTGAAAGCTTACCTTCAGGAGGTGAAAACTGTACAAAAAAAAAATAAATAACCAGTTTAAACGTTTTGAAAATAGAATATCAGACCTAGAAGATAAAGTGAATAAGGTGGAATGTACAGGTAGTAAAGAATACAAAACAGAAAAGAAAAAGAAAAAAATGGTTACAATAGCTGATGGATGACTCAAAGAGAAACAACATCAGAAATATGGGAGTGCAGGAGAAAACTGAGGACAAAACAAAAGGCTTAACAGCCATGTTTAAAGAAATTATGAAAGAAAATTTCCCAAATCTAAGAAATTAACATTAAACTATTATAGGCATATAGAACACCAAACAACTTCAATCAGAAGAGAACCTCATCATGACACATGATAATTAAAATACTAGAGACCAAACACCAAGAGAGAATATTAAAAGTTGTAAGAGAAACGGAGGGTGACTTACAAACATAAACCCATTAAGATAACTATCGATTTCTCAACCCAGACCCTAAATGCAGGAACAATGTAGCAATATCATCCAAGCACTATGAGAACATAAATGCTACCCAGACTGCTACATCAAATGAAATTATCTTTTACATTAAAGGGGCAAATTAAAGCTTCCCAATATATAGGAAGCTTAAAGAAATTTATAGCCACTAAGCCAGCATTGCAAAGAATACTTAAAGGAAACTTAGACAGCCGAAGGGAGGCTCACAATACCAAAGACCTCAGAGAAAGAGAGACAACAGGTACAGGAGAATGAATGGAGAAGAGAGTAAGTCAAGGAAATAAAGCTAAAAAATGATAACCATGGCAGTACATACCAGATTTACCTCAGTAATTACACTCAATGTAAACGGACTCAATTCATCTACCAAAAGACACAGACTGACTGACTAGATAAAAAAAAAAAAAATCCACAATTTTCTGCTTACAAGAGACACACATTACCAATAAGGAAGCTCATAGACTGACAATAAAAGAATGGAATTCGATATTTCATGCAACCGGGCCAGGAAACAGGCAGGGCTAGCTCTATTAGTCTCATATTCATGGGGTTTAAAAACAAAACAGATGGTTACAGAGTTTACCGCCCAACATCAACAGAACTCACATTCTTCTCAGCAGCACACGGAGCATTTTCTAAAATACATCATATTCCAGTTCATAAGTCATGCTTAAATAAGTATAAAGAAAAAAGAAATAATTTCTTGTATACTTTCAGATCATAGGGGAACAGAACTAAAACACAACATCAAAAGAAACAGAATACCCAAATACATGGAGACTAAACAACTTACTACTGACCAAACAATGGAAAACAGATGAAATCGAAAACTTCATAGAGTTAAATAATGATAGAAGTACAACCTATCAGAATCTATGGGATACAATGAAAGCAGTACTTAGAGGGAAATATGCATAAATATCCATAAATATCCATAAATATCCATAAATGAACACATCAAAATAACAGAACAGTCACAAATAAACATGTTAATAATGCACTTTAAGGCCCTAGAGAAGCAAGAAAAATCTAAGACAGTAGAAGAAACTACATTTTAAATATCAGATCTGAAATTAATAAAATTAAAATTAAAAGGAAAATTAAAAAGATTAATGAGTCGAAGAGCTGTTTCTTTGAAATAATGAACAAGATTGACACACATCAAGATAAAATCAACAAAAAATGGAAAGAAAAAGCATAGATTAATGCACTTAGAAATGAAAAGGGTAAAATTACAACAGACTCTGCAGAAATTCAGAATATTATGAGAAATTATTTGAACACCTATCTCTAACAAGTTAGAAAATTAGGAAGAAAAGGATGACTTCCTGAGCACATTCAAAATAGCAAAATTGAATGACATAAAAATCTTGAATACCCCCATTATACACACAGAAATCAAAGCAGTAATAAAAGCTCTACCTACAAATAAAAGCCCAGGACCAGATGAATTCACAGCAGAATTTTTTCAGTATTTCAGGGAAGAACTTACTTCAATTCTTCTCAAACTGTTCCATAAAGTTGAAAGAGAAGGAATATTACCCACCTCATCTCTGGAGGCTAGCATCACCTTAGTCTCAAAACGAGACGAAGACTTAACCAGGAGGGAATATTACAGACCAATATCCTTAATGAGTATAGATACAAAAATTGTTAATAAGATTCTTGCAACGAGAATCTAACAAGTAATTGGAAAGATCATATAGCATGATCAAGCAGGCTTCATTCCTGGGATGCAAGGCTGGTCCAAGAGGCATAAATCAACTATTGTAATACACCACATCAACAAAAGCAAAAATAAAAACCTTGTGATCATCTCAACCTATGCACAAAAAGCCTTCCATAAAATTCGACACCCTTTCATGATAAAACTCTGAAAAAATAGGTATAGAAGGGCTTTATCTCATAGCAACCATTTATGACATACCTACTACAAGTATCATACTAAATGGAGAAAAATTTAGTGTTTCCTCTTAAAACAGGAACACAACAACCACTCTCACCTGTCTTATTCAGCATAGTTCCGAAGGCACGTGTCAATCAAGCAAGAAAGTGAAACAAAGAAAATATGCACTTGAAAGGAAGAAGTCAAACTATTCTTATTTGCAGATGATAAGACTATGTACATAGAAGACCCCCAAAACTCTACTATGAAACTCTTGAAAATAATAAATTGAGCCAAATCGCAGGATACAAAATCAATACTTAAAAATCAATAGCTTTTCTCTACACAAACAATGAACTCACTAAGAAAGAACTTCATAATACCATTACCAAGAATAATACCATTCTCAATAGCACAACCAAAAATTAAATACCTAGGAGTATGCCTAACCAAAGAAGTGAAGCATCTATATAAAGAAAACTATGATTCACTGAAGAAAGAAATTGCAGGCGACATCAGAAAATAGAAACATATCCCCTGTTCTTGGACAGACAGAATCAGTATAGTTGAAATGACTATGCTGCCAAAACTCATATACAGATTCATTTCAATTCATATCAAAATGCCAAGTGTTTTTTTACATAAATTGAAAAATAATCCTTAAATTCATATAGAACAAAAGGAAACCCAGAATAGCCAAAGCAATCTTGAGTAACAAGACTAAGGCAGGAGGTATTGCAATTCCAGATACCAAATTGTACTATAAAGCAATAATTATAAAAACTATATGGTATTGGCACAAAAACAGACAGGTAGACCAGTGGAACAGAAGTGAGGATGCAAAGACAAACTCAAATACCCTCAGCTACATAATATTCAGTAAAGGAGTCAAAATCATACAGAGAAAGGATAGCCTCTTCAACAACTATTTCTGGGAAAACTAGGCACCCAGATGCGGAAGAATGAATTTAGACACACTCCTGTCACCATGTACCAAAATTAAATGAAAGTGAATCAAAGAACTAGATATTAAAACTGAAACACTGAACCTCCTGGTAGAAAAATCAGGCAAATATCTAAAAGACATAGGTGTAGGCAAAGACTTTCTTAATAAGACACAAAAAACAATTGAAACATCCCCCAGAATTGACAAATGGGATTATGTCAAATTAAAAAGTTTATGCACAGTAAAGAAAATTATCAACAGTGTAAAAAGAAAATGGACAGATTGGGAAAAAATACTCACCAACAATATCTCAGATAGGAGGCTCATAACTAGCATATGCAAGGAACTGAAGAAAATTAAATTCAAAATCATAGACCCTATTAAAAAATGGACAAAAAAAGAACAGGCAGTTCTCAGACAAAGAAGTTCAAATGACCAATAGATACCTAAAAAGATGTTCAACAACCATGGCCATTAGAGAAATGTAAATCAAAACATCACTAAAATACCATCTAACTCCAGAGACAATGGTGTGTATCAAAAAAAAAAAAAAAAAAAAAAAAAAAAAAAAAAAAAAAAAAAAAAAAAAAAAAAAAAAAAAAAAAAAAAAAAAAAAAAAAAAAAAAAAAAAAAAAAAAAAAAAAAAAAAAAAAAAAAAAAAAAAAAAAAAAAAAAAAAAAAAAAAAAAAAAAAAAAAAAAAAAAAAAAA